>CAUYPK010005055.1:0-89970 GCA_963574355.1 Loris lydekkerianus | reverse complement strand
TCATAGCTGTGTACATTAATGCAATCATGGGGCACCATACATTGTTTTTATAAATAGTTTGACACATTTCCATTAGACTGGCTAACATAGCCTTCCTGGCATTTTCTTAGTTATTGTGTTAAGACATTTATATTCTACATTTACTAAGTTTCACATATACCCTTGTAAGATGCACCGCAGGTGTAATCCCACCAATCACCCTCTCTCTGCCCCCCTCCCTTTCCCCCTTCCTCATATTCTTAGGTTATAACTGGGTTATAGCTTTCAAATGGAAGCCAAAAATTAGTTTCATAGCAGGGCTGAGGACTTTGGATACTTTTTCTTCCATTCTTGAGATACTTTACTATGTTCCAACTCCATCCATGTAAACATGAAAGAGGTAAAGACTCCATCTTTCTTTAAGGCTGCATAATATTCCATGGTGTGCATATACCACAGTTTATTAATCCATTCATGGATCAATTTGGGCTAACAGAGTTTTATTTTGATTAAACTACTATAATTGCAACTTCCAAAAACTACAGATTAGGGCATAAGACATCTCTCTGTGCACATGTTCCTGTAAGTATATTATGTCCTGTTCATATAAAATAAACTGCAAAGAAAAACAAGTTTATCTTTATATCAACTTTGCAGATTAATATTCCCTGCCACAGAATAAGGTCTATGTTCCTGCTGAAAAATTAATGCAAAACCAAACATGAATCTAAATCCAAAATCACTACACAGGCTCTCAAATGTATATGGAACCAAAGGGGAGCAAATAGCACTTGTTTCCAGAAGCCATACTTGGGTAGAGAATTGGAAAGATTTTGCCTCAGTTGTGTGTAACATTTTGATGAAGATTAGACATGTGCTATGGCCTGAATGTATCCCCCAAAAGCATGTTTTGGGAACTTAATCCCCAATGCAACAGTGTTTGGAGGTTGGGCTTACAGGAGAGGTGTTTGGGTTGCTGGGGTCTCACACTTATAAGTGAATTAATGTTGATTATAAAAGAGCTTAAGGTTTCAAGTTTATTCTCTCACCATCCATAAGATGACACAGCAAGGCAACCCTCATAAGATGTCAGCACCTTGACAGTGGGCTTCCTAGTCTCCTTAATGAAAAAAAAAAATAAATAAAAATAAGTAAATTATCCAGTCTGTGCTATTTCTTTATAATAGCACAAAATGTACTAAAAAATCATGGCTCTGATCCTGACTATTAAAAATTAAAGCAAGATCAAAAATGATCATTGTTTCCAAGTAATTTGAATTCTAGAAAAAGCTCAAGAATATTTACGGAGACACAAAACATATTCAACACCCAATAAAATAAAATTTATAATGTCTGACATTTAATCAAAGGACATTTAATCAAAGGTTTCTGTTCAAAGAAACAGAAACACATGACTCATAATGAGTAGAAAAAGCAAATCAAGGCAAAGACAACAACACAGTTATTTCGACTGTATGTCATGGTCAAAAATGCCGTGGAATTCTATGCAGCCATGAAAAAGAGGGAGACTTTACAATGCAAGGGTACCTGGATGGAGATGCAACACATTCTTCTTAGTAAAGTATGTCAAGAATGGAAAAAATAAAAAAGTATCCAATGTACTCAATACTGTTATGTAAACCAATAGACAAACACACCTTCATACTATTGACAAAATACAAAGATAGTCCATAAAGAGAAGGGGAGCGGAGGGAGAAAAAGAAGAGGAGAAGGGAGCCTGACTGTGGGGTGGGCATTTGGTGGGATCTTACCTAATGTGCACAATGCAAGGGTACATTTCAAAACAACTAAGAGTATATTATAAATGTTGTACCACAAAAATAAGTAAGTGAGGTGATGGGTATGTTAATGATCTAAGCATTCCACATTGTATATAAAACCATCACATTGTACCCCATAAATGTATACATTATGATTGAATAAAAATTAAGTAAAAAAAAAAAAAACTATTCTCCCCCCCCCCAAAAAAAAAAAGTGAGTAGAGATATAAAAGATATTTTACAGAGATCCAAATGAAAATTACACTGGACGTGAATAACAACAGAGCTGACATTGCAGAAAAGATTAGTGAACTTGAATACATAACAACAGAAAGTACTCCAAATAAGCACTGATAGAAAATAGAGTTCAAACAATAGCAATTCTACTCCTGGAACCATGGAGTATACATATTTTCCATTTTGCCTCTTTAGTTTAAAGACCCAGATAGTATATTGAAAACAAACAAATAAAAATCTCTCAAACAGGGAGGGCAAAAATGTAGACTAGCTATGCACCTTTGTACAGAGAAAGGAGTTCTCTGGAATTCTTTGTGCTTCATATATGAATCCAACGATTAAGTTTGCAAACTCACCATAGAAAAAGTGCTGAATATCCCTATGGCCATCTTTGAAGTGCTTTTCTTCACCATCTGGTGAAAGTATTGACATTCAGCAATAATGTAGGAAGCTCTTTCTCTAGGATGAGTTAATGAATATAATTGTCACACCAAAACCAAAATTGTTTTGAAGGGTGGACTAGGCACTGGTGAAGGGGCACATGGAAGGTGAACATAGTGACATTCAGCAGTGACATATGTAGCACTTTTTCTAGGAAGAGATGGTTAACTTAATTGACCTTATATATTAGGCTTAGTAGAGAAATATCTAGCAATCTGGAAACATCAACAGTAGCAAATAATAAGGCCCCCCAAGAAATCTCCTTGCTCTAGCTAAAAAAACAAGAAAGAGGTAGCCTGGCAAAATTTTTGGATAATAACCACTCTTTATCAGCCAAACTCTATTGACAAAACCCTGTGAGCCTTCCTTCCACCCCACCAGGCTAGGATGACTTCAGCCCTTACCAAGGTCTAACTAGTTGCCCAAACCCTCCTTCTCAGTTGGTATCAGAGAAGTTGAAGTAGAGGATGAGTTCATTCTACTTGATGGTAACAAGGCCACAGACAACATTTTCCCTCACTCCAGCAAATCACTGGAGACCATGTAGGGAATCCAGACTTTCACATCCCCAGGTAAAAAGCTTGGCCTCCCAGAGTATTAGGAATACAGGTGTGAGTCACTGCTCCTGGCCTCTACTAAATGTTTAAAAAATTAACATCAATTTTACACAATCTCTTCCAAAACACAGGAAAGGATGGTACTTTCGAAAAATTGCATGATGTCATCATTGTATGATGATACCAAAACCAGAAGGAGCAGGAAAAAAAAAAAAAAACAAAAAAGCCTAACAATACCAGTTGGTAGTGAGGACGTGGAGAAATTGGCTCTTTTACACATGGTTGGTGGGAATATAAAATGGTAAGTGACTCTGGAAGGCAGTTTAGCAAAGTAAAATATACATTTACATGAAGATCCAGAGGTTTCACTCTTGGAAATTTATCCCAGGGAAATGAAAACTGATGTTCGTTCGTAGTAGCTCTATTTGCAATGAGCAAAATCTGAACAAAATTATAATGGCATTTCGTAGGTGAGTATCTAAACAAAACATGGTACGTTTGTTCCATAGAATACTACTTTACAATAAAAAGGAACAAACTAGCAATATATACAACTTAGCTGAATCTCACCAGCACTGTGCTCAGTATAAAAAAGCCATTCTCGAGGATCAATATATAATTCAATTTATATACCATTCTTGCAATGACTATACATAGAGTACAGGTTACAAGAAGTTAAAAATGCTAAGCCGAGGTGGTACGAATGTAATTAATGTGGTACAGAACAGGGAGATCTTCGTGTGATAACTTTTTCTCCTCTCCTCTCCACTCCCCTCCCCTTCTTTTCTTTTCTTTTGAGACAGGCCCTTTCTCTGCTGCCCAGGCTCAAATTCAGGGGCCCAATTCTGAGTATCTGGAACCACAATGTCAGGCTAATTTTTTGTAGAAACAGGGTCTCATTATAGTGCTTAGGCTGGTCTCAAATTCCTGGCCTCAACCAATCCTTTTACCTTGCCCTCCAAAAATTCTGGTATTACACATATGAGGGAGTGTGTAGCCTACATTCTGTTTTGTAACAACCACACACACACACATTTTACTATTGACAATTTCCAGATTTTAATATTGACCTATAATTATGAAAGATATAACTAATGGGGAAACCAGGTTGAGGGCATACAGGTCCTCTTTCTAATATCTTTGGAACTTCCCGTGAAACTATTTGTTTGACAATAGAGAGCTAAAAATAATAAGTAAATAAATAACCTGAAATGTATACATAGAGGGATAGAGAGATGAAGAATTGATGGCTTAAGGAACACTTACAGTGGCATATGTGTACTTACAATGCCAGAAGAAAAAGAATGGGAACCAAAAAATTGAAGAATTACCAAAGAACATTCAAATTTAATAAAAATTATAATCTCACAGATCCAAGAAGTTCAACCACCACCAAACATAAATTCTGACAAAATCTACATACTTACAGACAGCGAAAGTGATATTTTAAGTTTCAGGATGCAAGATCAAAATACAATTAACCAAGTACATTTTTATTTACTGGTAAATAAAAGCAATTTTATTTAGCTCCAGTTTTAGCTCTCTCATCATTATTTACTAACAAATGACATTTGGTATTAACAAAATTAAATGACATTCATATAGCATAAAAAATATAAAATCCTCAGATATAAATCTGATGAAAGTTGGGCAAATACTTTTCACTGAAACCTATAAAACACTCCTCGTCTTCCCGTACTGAAGATTTGTACAGAGGAAGAGGTCCAGGATGAGCACGAGACGGGCAATACTGTTCAAGTGTCAGTTCATAAGCTGATTTATAGATTCAACATAATCCAAGTAAAAATCCAAGGCATGCTTTCCTTTTTAGATGTGAGAAACTAATTCTAAAATTCATATGGAGTTGCAAAGGACCTCAAATAGCCTAACAACTTTGAAAATAACAAAGTCAAAGGATTATGCCTACCTAGTTTCAAGACTAAAACTATAGTGTTCAAGATATTGTGCTAAAGGAATCAAATTGGAAAAAAAATAGATTAATGAAACAAAATAGAAAATCTAAAAATAGGCTTCACATTCATGGATAACATTTTCAGCAAGGACACAAAGATAATTCAGAGGACAAAGCATAGGCTTTTCATAAAATGATACTGGGATGATTCAAACTCCACATATAAACAAATTAAATTTCAATCTACACCACATTCATAAGTTGACTCAAAATGGGGCACAGACTTAAATATAAAACCTATAACTGTAAAATTATTAAAATAAAATGTAGGGGAAACCTTTTAATCATATGTTGATCAAGGTACTTCTTAGATATAACATCAAAAATATAGCCCATAAAAATTGATGAGTTTAATTTCATCAAAATTAAAAATATCTGCCTTTTAAAAGACACTATGAAAGAATTACAAAATAAGCTACTGGTTGGGAAAGTAATGCTACTTATATATCCAATAACAGACTTGCATCCAGCATATATAAACAAACGTTGTGGTGGGCGCCTGTAGTCTCAGCTACTCAGGAGGCTGAGGCAAGAGAGCCGTCTAAGCCAGAGTTGGAGGCTGTTGAGAACTGTGACGCCATGTGTGATAAAATGTGATACTTAACATTAAAAAGATGTAAAACATACCTATAAGAATGTTTACATATATGGACCTAAATATATTCAATACTTTGTCAGTTCTGATGGTTTCATGGGCACATACAGATATCAACACTTAACTGTATGCTTTAAATATATGCAGATTATTGTGTTGATAAACAATAATCCAAATATAATAAACAATGTAAATTTTAGAAAAAAAATCAGATCTTTATTACTCCATATACAAATTTATTTTTATAACAAGTCATGGGAAATGTATACTAATGATTTATAATTATCAATCAAATAAAAATATTAATATCAAGTATAAATATGAATTACAATAATATAAAAACAGTATGTGTCCTAATGTAGATATACATCTATAAAACAAACCTAAATCCTTTACATCTAATACCAAGTTATAGAAAATACAGAAGCAAGATAAATACAGTAAGTGATAACAAGGGATTGTAAACAGTCACCTATAGTCTATAAGAATAGCTACCATAGAAATAATAAATATAACAAAATACTGCAAGAGAAAAAATGGTGATTAACAGAAACCTTAATTGTAAAAAAAATTTTTTTAAATGCATATATCCTTTGACACAATAATTATGTTTTTATTTGTAGCTCCCCTGGGGGCATGTAAAGGTAGTGAACTTGCTCGTGACCACAACAGTGCATATAAAAATATATTAGGTTATCTCAAGCAATTGTCAAAAGTACTATTGTCAACCAACATGTAATAACAATTATGTCAAGTAATGGTGCATTACTTGAGTAACAGAAAACTCTGTTTTATTATGGTAATATAGAATACCATATAACAGTTAAAGGAAACAGAGTAGATTTTTTACATTCAAAATACTAAGGAGGTACCAATGTTTTTGTTACATGGACAGCTTGTATTATGCTTAAGTCAGGACTTTTAGGATGCCTGTCACCCCACAATAGTGTTTATTGTACTTGATGGTAAGGTTTTTTATTTTTTTATTGTTGGGGACTCATTGAGTGTACGAGAAACCAAGATACACTGATTGCATTTCTGTCCCCAAATGAGGTGTCACACACTGAGACCCCACCCCCTCCCTCCTTCCCTCTCTCTACTTTTCCTTTCCCCCAACCCTCTTCTTCCTGCTTTCTGCTCTCCCCTTCCTCCTCCTCCCACCTTGTACTAGGTCATTAATTGTCCTCATATCAAAATTGAGTACATAAGATTCTTGCTTCTCCATTCTTGTGATGCTTTCTTTTTGATCCTTTATTCTCACCCCCCACTCCCTTTCTTGGTTTTTAATGTACTTTTCACATCTCTTTGTGCCCTTGTCACATCTCTTTGTGCCCTTGTTACCCATCTTTTAGGTCACAATTATTAGTGAGACCATATGGTGTTTGTTTTTTTCATTTTTGAGATACTTCCCTTAGGACTCCAGGTCCATTGCACAGTGGTTACAGTGCCAGTCACATACACCAAAGCTGGCGAGTTCAAACCTGGGCTGGGCCTGCTAAATAACAATGACAACTGCAACAAAAAGTAGCCACGCTTTCTGGCGGGCACCTGTAGTCCCAGCTACTTGGGAGGTGGAGGCTAGAGAATCGCTTGAGCCCAAGAGTTGGAGGTTGCTGTGAGCTGTGACACCAAGGCACTCTACCCAGGGCAACATAGTGAGACTCTGTCTCAAAAAAAAAAAAAAAAAGAAAAAAAGAAAAAGAAAAGAGAGAGAGAGACACTTAGGATAATTATCTTCAGTTTTCTATCCAAGTTGCCACAAAAGACATGATTTCATTCCTTGCTATGGATGAGTAGTTCCCCATAGTATATATACCACATTTTCTTTACCCAGTCACAAATTGATAGGTACTAAGGTTGGTTCTACATCTTTCCATTTGTGAGTAGCGCCACAGTAAATAGTAAGTGCAGGGTTTTTTTTGATATATTGACTTCATTTTTGTTTGGGATTGGGCGTAGATACCCATAAGTAATGGCAAGTCTCTGTTTAATTCTTTGAGGAATCTCCATACTGTTTTCACAGAGATCGAATACCTTTTAGTTCCACCCACAGTATGTAAGCATTCCTTTCTCTCTGTGTTCATAGTAGGGATTTTTGAATTTTAGGAGTAACCCTTCTGACCAGGGTAAGATGGTATCTCAGTCTAGCTTTACTTCGTATTTTCTAGATGATTAGTGATATATTTGTTGGCCATTTGTCTATCTTCTTTGGAAAAACTTCTGTTAATGATTTTGCCCAATTTTTGATAGTGCTGCCATTCATTTTTTTATTATGCTTCTTTGTTTGAGTAGCTTATGGATATTAGCCCCTTGTAAGATATATAGCTTGTAAATACTCTCTCCCATTTTGTAGAATGTTTTTTTAGTTTGTTGATTATTTCCTTTGCTGTGAAAAAGCTTTTTAACATAATTAAGGCCATTTATTTATTTTTATTGATGCTATATTTGCTTTGGGGGTGTTATAATAAATTCTTTGCCTATGCTGATGTCTAGATCTTTTCCTACATTTTCTTCTAGCATTTTCATGATTTATATTTAATTTTTTTATCCATCTTGAATTATTTGTTGTAAATGGTGAAAGGTAATGATCTTGTTTCATTTTCCTGCATGTGGCTATCCAGTTTTCCCAGCATTATTTATTGACTAGAGTATCATTTTCCCCGGATATGCTGTTGTCTGAACAATATTACTTGGTCACAGATATAGAGTTTCACTTCTGGGTCTCTGTCCTGTTTCATTTGTCATGTCCCAGTACCACATTTTCTTGATTACTAAAGCTTTGTAATATAATTTGAAGTTAGAGCATGTGATTCTTCCAAATTTGTTCTTTTTGCTCAGGACTACTTTGGCTATTTTGGTTCTTTTGGGGCTCCAGATGCAGCTTAGAATTTTTTTTTCCTGGATTCGTGACAAAGAACATTGGTATCGTGATGGAAATTGTGATGAATCTGTAGAACACTTTGGGCAGTAGGGATATTTTAATGATGTTAATTCTACCAATCCATGAACATGGAATCTTTTTTTAACATTTGTTGATTTTAACTATGATTTTATTCAATAGCAATATGTAGTCCTCCTTGTAGAGATCTTTCACCTCCTTGCCTAAGTGATATTTGTAGGCTTTGTGTTATTGTAAATGATATTGAGTTCTTGATTTCACTCTCCACTTAACTGTTTTTAGTATGTAGAAATGCTACTAATATGTGTACATTGATTTTATAATCTAATAACTGATAAATGTATTCATTACTTTCAGGAGTTTGGGATGGAGTTTTTAGGGTTTTTTAGGTACAAGATCATATTATCACAAAACAGGGATGGTTTGACATCCTCAATATTTCTTTTTCTTGCCTGATTTCTCTGGTTAAGATTTCCAGTACTAACATTGAATAAAAGTGGTAGCAGTGGGCATAATTGTCTTGTTTCAATTTAGGGGAAATGCTTTCAATTATTCCCCATTCAGTATGATGTTGGCTGTGTTTATATTATGTGACTTTTATAATTTTAAGAAATATTTTTTCTATGCCTAGTTTGTTGAGAGTTTTTATTATGAAAGGGAGCTGGATTTTATCAAAAGTTTTTCTTCCTCTACTGAGATGATCATACAGTCTTTATTTTGTTTGTTAATATGTTGAATCATGTTTATTGATTTATGTATATAAAAGCATCCTTGCATCTCTGCAATGAAACCCAGTTGATCATGATGAATTGTCTTTAGACACATTGTTAAATCAGGTGTGTTAGTATTTTGCTGAGGATTTTTGCATCTGTGCTTATGAGGACTATTGATCTGTAGTTTGCTTTTACTTTATGTCTTTTCCTGGCTTTGGTATCAGGTGATATTGGCTACATAGAATGAATTCTTGAAGATATAAAACAACTGTAGGGTAGGTACAAGCTCTTCATTTCAGGTCTGATAGAATTCAACTAAGAATCCATTTGGTTTGGGTTGCTGTTGTTGTTGTTATTGTTGTTATTGGGAAATTTTTTTATTACTTCTTTAATCTCACTGCCCATTATGAGTGTATTTAGGATTTCTATTTCTTCTTTGTTTAAGCTTGGGATATTGTGTGTTTCCAGGAATTTATCCTTATCTCTAGGTCTTCTACTTTGCACAGAAGATTTCATAGTATTCATGGATAATTTTTTCTATTTCTGCATTTTCTAAATCTGGTTAACCAGAATTGTGGTCTATTACTACGTTTATCTTTTCAAAGAATCTATTTTTTGTTTCATTGATCATTAATTTCTCTCTCTTTTTTTTTCCATTTTTTAACTTAATTTATTTATTTTTTCTCTTTGCTTTCCATTTTCATTTAGTTGTTTTCTGAGCTTTATTTCTTCTATTATCTGCTGGGTTTTTGTATGGTTTATTCTTCCTTTCTAGTTCCTAAATGTGGCATTAGTCTATTAATTTATGATCTTTCTGTCTTATTGATGTCGGCATTTAGGCTATAAACTTTCCCTGTAGAACTGACTTTTGTATATCCTACAGATTTTGGAGTTTTTTTTTTTTTAAGATTTTGATAATGGTAATTTATTTTTATTTTATTTATTTATTTTATTATTAAGTCATAGCTGTGTACATTAATGCGATCATGCGGCACCATAAACTGGTTTTATAGATCATTTGACACATTTTCATCACATTGGTTAACATAGCCTTCCTGGCATTTTCTTAGTTATTGTGTTAAGACATTTATATTCTACATTTACTAAGTTTCACATGTACCCTTGTAAGATGCACCACTAGTGCAATCCTACCAATCACCCTCCCTCAGCCCATCCTCCCCCCGCCCCACTCTCCACCTCCCCCCACCCCCTATTCTTAGGTTATAACTGGGTTATAGCTTTCATGTGAAAGCCATAAATTAGTTTCATAGTAGGGCTGAGTACATTGGATACTTTTTCTTCCATTCTTGAGATATTCTACTAAGAAGAATATGTTCCAGGTCCATCCATGTAAACATAAAGAGGTAAAGTCTTCGTCGTTCTTTAAGGCTGCATAATATTCCATGATGTACATATATCACAATTTATTAATCCATTTGTGGATCGATGAGCACTTGGGCTTTTTTCATGACTTAGCAATTATGAATTGGGCTGCAATAAATATTCAGGTACAAATATCTTTGGTATGATGTGATTTTCGGTCTTCTGGGTATATACCTAGTAGAGGAATTATAGGATTGAATGATAGATCTACTTTTAGATCTATAAGTGTTCTCCAAACATCTTTCCAAAAGGAATGTATTAATTTGCATTCCCACCAGCAGTGTAGAAGTATTCCCTTTTCTCCACATCCACACCAACGTCTCTGTTCTTGGGATTTCATGATATGAGCTAATCTTACTAGAGTTAGATGATATCTTAAAGTAGTTTTGATTTGCATTTCTCTGATGTTAAAGATGATGAGCATTTTTTCATATGTCTTTAGGCCATGCGCCTGTCTTCTTCAGAGAAGTTTCTCTTCAAGTCCCTTGCCCAGCCTGCGATGGGATCACTTGTTCTTTTCTTGCTTATATGTTTGAGTTCTCTGTGGATTCTGGTTATTAAACCTTTGTCAGAGACATAACCTACAAATATCTTCTCCCATTCTGAGGAATGTTTGCTTGCTTTACTTACTGTATTATTGGCTGTGCAGAAGCTTTTTAGTTTGATTAGGTCCCAGTAGTGTATTTTTAAAGCTGCTTCAATTGCCCAGGGGGTCCTCCTCATAAAACACTCACCAAGACTAATTTCTTCAAGGGTTTTCCTTGACCTCTCTTCTAGTATTTTTATAGTTTCCTTTCTTAAGTTCAAATCTTTAATCCAGTGAGAGTCGATCTTAGTTCATGGTGAAAGGTGTGGGTCCAGTTTCAGTCTTCTGCAGGTTGCCATCCAGTTCACCCAGCACCATTTGTTAAATAGGAAATATTTTCCCCACTAAATGTTTTTAATTGACTTGTCAAGGATCAAATAATGGTAAGTAGCTGGATTCATCTCTTGGTTCTCTATTCTGTTCCAGACATCTACTTCTCTGTTTTTGTGCCGGTACCATGCTGTTTCAATCATTATCGATTTATAGGATAGTCTGAGATCTGGTAGCGTGATTCCTTGATTCCTCCTGCTTTGTTTTTATTTCTGAGTAATGTCTTGGCTATTCGAGGTTTTTTCTGATTCCATATAAAATAAAACATTATTTTTTTGAGATCTTTAAAGTATGACAGTGGAGTTTTAATAGGGATTGCATTAAAATTATATATTGCTCTGGGTAGTATATACATTTTAACAATGTTGATTCTTCCCGGCCATGAGCATGGAATGTTTTTCAATTTGTTAACATTTTCAGCTATTTCTTTTCTTAGAGTTTCATAGTTCTCTTTATAGAGATCTTTCACGTCATTTGTTAGATAAACTCCCAAATATTTCATCTTCTTTGGCACTACTGTGAATGAAATAGAGTTCTTAACTGTTTTTTTCAGCTTGACTATTGTTGGTATATATAAAGGCTACCAATGTATGAATGTTGATTTTATAACCTGAGATGCTGCTGTATTCCTTAGCACTTCTAAGAGTATTGTAGTAGAATCCCTGGTGTTTTCCAGGTATACAGTCATATCATCAGTGAAGAGCGAAAGTTTGATGTCTTCTGATCAAGGATACCCTTGATCACCTTTTCTTCCCTAATTGTGATGACTGAAACTTCCATTACAATGTTAAAGAGCAGTGGAGACAATGAGCAGCCTTGTCTGGTTCCTGATCTGAGTTGAAATGATTTCAATTTAACTCCACTCAATACAATATTGGCTGTGGTTTTGCTGCAGATAGCCTCTATCAGTTTAAGAAATGTCCATTCTATACCAATTTTCTTAAGTTTTCTGATCATGAAGGAATGCTGGATATTATCAAAAGCTTTTTCTGCATCAATTGAGAGAATCATATGGTCTTTGTTTTTAATTTGTTTATGTGCTGAATTATACTTACAGATTTATGTCTATTCAACCAGCCTTGAGACCTTGGTATAAAGCCCACTTGGTCAGGATGTATAATTTGTTTGATTTTTGCTGGATTCTATTTGTTAGGATCATGTTGAATATTTTTGCATCTATATTCATTATTGATATTGGTCTAGAATTTTCTTGTTGGGCCTTTTCCTGGTTTGGGGATTAGGGTGATGTTTGCTTCATAGAATGTGTTGAGTATTCTTCCATCTTTTTCCACATTTTGGAGCATGTTGAGTAATATATGTACTAGTTCCTCTTTAAAGGTTTGCCATAATTCTGATGTGAAGCCATTCGGTCCCGGGCTTTTTGTTTTAGGGAGATTTTGTATGGTTGATGCTATTTCAGAACTTGATATTGGCCTGTTCAACATTTCCACTTGATTCAGGCTAAGTCTTAGAAGGTGACGTGCTTCCAAGTATTGGTCAATTTTCTTCATATTTTCATATTTCTGAGAATAAAGCTTCTTATAATATTCATTAAGGATTTTTTGAATTTCTGAGGAGTCTGTTGTTATTTCTTCTTTGTCATTTCTGATTGATGAGATTAGAGATTTTACTCTTTTTTTCCTGGTTAGGTTAGCTGAACGTTTTTCTATTTAATTTACCTTTTCAAAAAACCAACTTTTTGATTTATTAATCTGTTGTATAATTCTTTTGTTTTCAATTTCATTTAATTCTGCTCTAATTTTGGTTATTTCTTTCCTTCTACTGGGTTTGGGATTTGAATGTGCTTCCTTTTCCAGTTGCTTGAGATGTCCCATTAAGTTGTTAACTTCCTCTTTTTCTGTTCTCTTGAGGAAGGCTTGCATGCTATAAATTTCCCTTGTAGGACTACCTTTGCGATATCCCACAGGTTCTGATAATTTGTGTCTTCATTGTTGTTTTGTTCCAAAAATTTGGCAATTTCCTTCTTAATCTCATCTCTAACCCAGGTGTCATTCAGCATAAGGTTATTTAACTTCCATATTTTTGTATGAGTATGCAGGTTCCTGTTGTTACTGAGTTCAACTTTTATTCCATGGTGGTCCGAGATGACGCAATAATTTCTATTCCTTTAAATTTACTGAAGTTAGATTTGTGACCTAAGATGTGCTTGATTTTGGAGGATGTTCTGTGGGCTGATGAGAAGTATGTGTGTTCAGTTTTGTTGGGATGAAATGTTCTGTAGATGTCTGCTAAATCCAAACGTTAGATGACTAGGTTTAAGTCTAAAATTTCTTTGCTCAGCTTCTTATTGGAGGATTTGTCCAACACCGCCAAAGGAGTATTGAAATCTCTGACTATTATAGAGGAAATCAAGTTGCTCATGTCTGTTAGAGTTTCTCTTATAAACCAAGGCACATTCTGATTGGGTGCATAAATATTAATCATTGAAATCTCATCATATTGAGTATTACCCTTAACAAATATGAAGTGACCATTCTTATCCTTCCTTACTTTTGTTGGTTTAAAGCCTACTGTGTCTGCAAATAGAATTGCAACACCTGCTTTTTTCTGATGACCATTTGCCTGAAATATGTATGAACATCCTTTCACCCTGAGTCTATATTTATCTTTTGAGGTAAGATGTGATTCGTGTATACAGCAAATATCTGGCCTGAGTTTTTGTATCAGTCAACCAACCTGTGCCTCTTTAGAGGACAGTTTAAGCCATTCACATTAATGGAGAATATTGATAAGTCTGGTAAAATTTTGGGTATCGAGTTTTTGCAAAATCCAGTAGACATTTTTAATCCTTTCGCCACTGTGGAAGTTGGAGTTTGATCAAAAGTTTCTGAGTAAGTTTAGTTTTGAGGTAGAGGATTGGGCTGGTCATTATGGAGCATAGGTCTGAGAATATCCTGAAGAGCTGGTTTGGTTATGGCAAATTTCTTCAACATGTGAATGTCATTAAAGTATTTAATTTCTCCATTATTATTGAAACTCAGTTTAGCTGGATACAGTATCCAGGTTTGAAAGTTATTTTGCTTTAGGAGATTAAAAGTCGATGACCACCCTCTTCTGGCTTGAAAAGTTTCAGCAGAGAGATCTGCAGTCATTCTAATATTCTTTCCTTTTATAGGTAATGGATTTCTTACATCTGGCTGCTTTCAGAATTTTCTCCTTCATATTTACGTTAGTGAAGTTAATTATGATATGCCTCGGGGATGTGTTATTTGGATTGAGTCATGCTTGGGTTCTGAAACTGTCTGCTATCTGAATTTAAGAATCTCTTGGCATGTCTGGAAAATTCTCTTTTATAATTTCCTAAAGAAGGGCCTCTCTGCCTTGTGAGGCCACTTCATCGAATTCAGGGATTCCAATGAGGCGGATATTAGCCTTCTTCGAATTATCCCAGAGCTCTCTGAGAGAATGACCCGTTTTTGCTCTCCATTTCTCTTCCTCTTTGAGAGTTTGGGAGCGTTCAAAGGCTTTGTCTTCAATGTCATAAATCCTTTCTTCTGCTTGCAACACTCTGTTACTGAGGGATTCTACTGTATTTTTCAGATTTTCAAGGGCTGAAAATTCTTGCTTTAGTGTGTCAAAATCTTTGGTGGTTTTGTCTTTAAATTTGTTGAATCCTTGAGACAGCTTTTGAATTTCTTCTTGAATTCCTAATTCCGACTTGTGACTTGGTCCTCGAATTTCTAATTCCAAATTTTCCTCCATTCTATTAATCTTCTTTGCAATCCAAATTCTGAATTCAGTTTCTGACATTTTGGCCAGCTATTTATGAATGGAATCTTCAGTTACATCTTCCATATCTTTCCTGGGGGGGGGGGGAAGTTGATCTATTGTGGTTATTCATGTTACCAGTTTTTCTGCTGATTCTGCCTCATGATTGTTTTACACCATTTGATTTTTCTCCTGGAGCTTTGTCGAGGACACATACAGTGCTATGGCCTGAGAAACTGGGGACCTGCTTGGTGTGGTGGGGCTAAGTGGTTCTGTCTTGTTTTCAGCTGGTCTCTGTTTGACCCTAGTGAAACAGTTACACTGAGTTGAAGCCTCAGCTGTGGAGAATACCAGCAATTAAGTCACCCCCACCCCCTATAGGCAACAATTGGAAAAGGAAAATCAAACCTTCCTACAACCACACACCCAGGGCACCAGTTGGATAGTCCTTGGGTGATTGGTTCAGTTCAAAAGTTCCAAATCAATTGTCTCAGTGAGCACCTGTCTCAGGTTGGAGAGTTTAAAATGTCTCTGGCAGCTGGATCACAAGGGTCTGGTGACAACTCAGATATGGCTTGCTCTGGTGCTCTGTGGAATCAGGAGGACCCACCCAGCAAATAGATTATTCTGGGAAGGTTGATGTCTCCTTCTCCACTTTGTACCTCTGTCACACCCAGTCACTGATAGCCCCGCAGGGCTGTGACCCAGTTGCCTCTAGTGAACAGATACTTCAGGGGGTTGCACCTGCCTGAATCACAAGGAAATCTATTTCTTCTCAGCCAGGGTGCTGCGCTCTGCCTCTACTTACCAGGTGGAAGTGAGGCCTGACAACCTTGGGCGCTTGATGGAGGCTTGGGGGTGTTGACTCAGTTCCAGCCCCGCCCCTGATTGATGTTACTGACAGAACAGAAATTTGTTTCTGTCCCTGCTAAATTTCCCTGCAGAAGCTGTTTTGAGTTCCCACAGCCTGCACCTCAGGCCCTGTCTTTGTTCCTGCAGGTTTGTATTTGGTTAGCTGTCACTTCTAGCCTTTTGCCTTTCTTTGTCTATAGGCTGATGATTGCCTTAGGGTGTGGTGTTTCTTAGGCTCAGTAAAATGGTTCTCTGGGTCAGCCCACCCTGGGAACTTCCCGACTCTGAGTGTGCATTTCAATTCCCCATGCTCCACCAGGGCTGGTACCAACTCAGGCAAACCCTTTACTCACTGGGCCTGCGTTTCCATCCCAGATGTGTTCCACAGTGGTTGCCACCTGAGAAGATGCCCAGCCTCCTCTGGTTGCCCAGGGAGACAGGGGGTGTGGCTTCGGAACATCCGGGAGTGAGCCCTATTGTTGCCAAAAAGGGCTGCTGCTCTGCACCTCAGGGCACCACCGCTCTGGTGTGGTTCCCTCTCAGCTGACCATCCTCTCCTCACTCCCATGCTGCAGAATCAGCACTGACCAGCTGCAGTCTAGGCCCTGTCTATACCCTTCAAGAAATCACCCAATCACTCCCGGGGGACAGGCCTCTAGACCTCAGAGTGAGAGTGGAAGGGAATACTGGGAGCTCAGAATTGCAGGTAGAGAATATGTACAGTTCTATACAGTTTTATGCATGGCAGGAGAATACCGTAGCACCCTAGTAGGGGAGGTAGGTCCAGTTTTTAGAGGGTCTCTCCCATGGAGTATAGTGGGAGGACCTTTGAACTCTGCTCATTTGTTAGTGGGGCACTCCGAGCCATTCTCATGGGGGAGGGGACTCCTGTCCACTTGGTGATGGATTTTGTACCTTTTGTTTGTATCCTTGGGATCGCAGTTCGCCTTAGCAGGGTTGATGTGCGTTCTTCAACCTTCTCTCTTGGTGCAGCTCTAATCCACCAGGTTACTTGCTAAATTTCTGTCCTTTAATTCTCCTTCTAAATGGGAGCCTCTGTGGAAAGCTGGCTTCAGTCAGCCATCTTGTCTCCACCCTCTATCCTACAGATTTTGAAAGCTTCTGTCCTCCTTGTGTAGTTCAAGGAATATTTTTATTTTTATTTCATCCTTGACCCAATGATCATAGGTGCCAGGTTGTTTAATTTCCAAGGCTTTGTGTAGATTTGAGCATTTACATTGTGATCTGAGAAGATACATGTTTTTTTTTGTTGTTGTTCTTTTTGTTTTTCAAGTCAGCATAGAACTAAGTTTATTGAGGAAGAGAAAGGTAGGTTAAGAGAGTAGAGCAAGATACAGGCTTATAGAGCAAGATATAGTCACCATAGACAGCAAATAAGCCTCCATTGCCAGGGCAAGTAGGCAAATAGATTTGATTTTTTTTAATTTGCTGAGACTTCTTATGTGTCTGAAGATATAATCAATCTCAAAAAATTCCTCATGTGCTGATGAGAAGAATGTATATGTAATAGTTTTGGACTAGAATATTTTTAAAATATTTGTTAGATTCATTTGTTCTAGAACATTGTTTAAGTCCAATATCTCTCTATTGATATTTGGCTTTAAATTATGTGTCCAATTTTTTTAAGGTGATGTAGTATTCAACAGAAATTACAATAGTATTGTTTATTTCATTGCTTAGATCTATTATAATTTGTTTTATATTGTTCTCTTTACCATTATATAATGGCCATCTTTGTCTATTTTACCACTGTTGGTTTAAAGTCTATCATATTCGATATTAGCATGACTACACCAGCTTGCTTTTGATTTTCATTTACATGAAATATTTTTTTCATCCATTTACCTCAAGTCTGTGCAAGTCCTTGTGAATTAGACAGGTTTCTTGGAGAAAGGATATATTTGGGTTGTGTTTTCTCATTAATTCAATTAATCTATCTATCTATCTATATTTCTATATCTATATCTATCTATCTATATTATTTATAAAGGAAAGATTTATTTTGTTCACAGTTCTATAAGTTTTATATGAAGTGAGGTTCTGGTATCTGCACCTGGTGAGGGGTATAGGACGCTTCCTTTCACAGCAGAAGGGGAAAGGGAGCCCACTAAATCATTAAATGGTGAGAGAAGAAGGCAACGGGAAAAAAGGAGGTGGTGCCGGGCTTTTCTCAACAACTGCTTCTCCAAGAAACTAAGAAGGCACATAAAATCCTTCAACAATGGCAGGAAGCCATCGTGAGGGATCTGTCCCCATGACCAAAACATTTCCTCCTCCAATATTGGGAGTCAAATTTAAATGTGAAATTTGGAGGGAAAAGATGTCCAAACTATAGTATTACTTAAATTTCTTTCTTCAGTAGGTCTTTGGTTTCAGAGATTCAAAGAACAAACCCATGGACAACAGAACAGTGATAAGATAGGACTTTATTAGACAGAAAGGAATACAGAAGGAGTAAAAAAGCACTAAAACTTCTGGCAAAGGGAAAGACTCAAGTTTGTAGTCTTCCTCAAGACTTGTATACAAGCTCTTCTTTGAAGATAAACCATTGGTCAGATTAACCAGATATAGAAAAGTAAAATCGCTAATAATCTTAATCAGAAATGACAAGGGGAAAATAACAACTGCTACCACAGAGACAGAAGAGATTATTTCTGACTACATCCAAAAACATTATGCCCAGAAACTTGACAATGTGGAAGAAATGGACCAATACCTGGACTCATACCATCTTCCTAGACTTAACTAGGAAAAAATAGATCTCTTGATCAGACCAATATCAAGCACTGAGACTACAGAAACAATAAAAAATAAGCTTCCAAAAACAACAACAACAAAAATATGAGTACCAGATGGCTTCACATCAGAATTTTAACACACCTTCAAAGAAGAGCATGTAAGCCATACTGCAGAACTTATTCCAAAACATTGAAAAGGAAGGGATCTTCCCCCAACATGTTCTATGAAGCAAACATCACCTTGATTCCAAAATCAGGAAAGGACCTAACTAAAAGAGATAATTAAAGACCAACTTCAATAATGAATACTGATGCAAAAATACTCAACAAAATCTTAGCTAATAGATTGTAGCTACTCATTAACAAAATTATATCATGATCAAGTAGACTTCATCCAAGGGATGCAAGGTTGGTTTAACATATGCAAATCCATAAATGTAATATACTATATAAATAGAAGCAAGAACAAAGACCATATGATCCTTTCAATAGATGCAGAAAAAAAAACATTAGATAAAATCCAGCATTCTTTTCCAAAAAGAACACTTAAGAAAATTTAAGAAATAGGCATAGGTGGCACATTTCTTAAGCCAATTGAAGCCATCTATGACAAACCCACAGTTACTATCATACTGAATGGTGTAAAACTGAAAGTTTTTCCACTTAGAACTAGAATCAGGCAAGGATATCCACTATTGTTACTTACTCAACATAGTTCTGGAAGTCTAGCCAATGCAATCAGGCAAGAAAAGGATATGAAGGGCATCCAAATGGGGGCAGAGGAGTTCAAACTCTCCCTCTTTGTTGATAAGATATACTTATACTTAGCAAACCCCAGAGACTTAACCACAAAACTCCTATAAGTCATCAAGAAATAAAGTAATGTCTCAGAAGTATAAAATCAATGCCCACAAATCAGGTGCATTTGTATACCCCAATAATAGGCAAGTTGAGAAGCAAATCAAGGACACAATTCTCTTCATAGTAGCTTCAAAGAAAATGAAATACTTAGGAACATACCCAACAAAAGAGATGATAGATCTTTACAAAAATAATTATGAATCCCTAAGAAAAGAAGTTGCAGAAGATACTAACAAATGGAAAAATATACCATGCTCTTGGCTGGGAAGAATCAACTTTGTCAAAACATCTATTCTACACAAAGAAATCTATAGATTCAATGCAATCCCCACTAAAATACCAACTTCATATTTTGAAGAACTGGAAAAAATAGTACTTTGTTTTGTATGAAAATAGAAAGAATACCATATAGCTAAGGCTATTCTTAGCAATAAAAATTAAGTCAAGGGCATCACTCTACCAGACTTCAGGCTATATATTACAAATCCACAGTAATCAAAACAGCATGTTATTGGCACAAAAATAGAGACATAGACATATGGGAACAGAATGGAAACCAAGAGAAGAAACCAGTCCACTTGCCATCTGATCTTTGATAAACCAAACAAAAACATTCAGTGCGGAAAAGAATCCCTATTCAACAATTGTGTTGGGAGCACTGGGTAACCACATGTAAAAGACTAAAACTTGACCCACACCTTTCAGCCCTTACAAAAATTGACTCAAGATGGATAAGAGACTTAAATATAAGACAAAACGATAAAAATCTTAGAAGAAAGAGTGGGGAAAACTCTTGACGTTGGACTTGTGGAAGATTTTATGACAAAGACTTTAGCGGCCATCACAACAAGAAAAATTAACAAATGGGATTTAATTAAGCTGAAAAGCTTCGCAACAGCTAAGGATACAAGTAAAGCAAAAAGACAACCTTCAGAACGGGAAAAGATATTTGCAGGGTATCAATCTGACAAAGGATTGATACCTAGAGTCTACAGAGAACTTAAATTAATCAACAGAAAAAGGATAAACGATCCCATCTACCTCTGGGGAAGATATGAATAGAAATTTCTCTACTGAAGACAGATGAATGGCTAACAAACATTTTTTAAAAAATGCTCATAATCCCTGATTAGAAGAGAAATGCAAATCAAAACCATCCTGAGATATCACTTAACTCCAGTGAGAATAGCCCACATCACAAAATCTCAAAGATACAGATGTTGGCATGCATGCAGAGAGAAGGGAACACTTTTACACTGCTGGTGGGACTGCAAACTAATATAATCTTTTTGGAAGGAAGTATGGAGAAAACTCAAAGAACTCAAATTAGTCATTCCATTTGATCCTGAAATCCCATTACTAGGCATCTACCCATTAGAAAAAAAAAAAATCATTTTATCATAAGGACATTTGCCCTAGACTGTTTATTGCAGCTCAGTTTACAATCGCCAAAACATGAAAATAATCTAAATGTCCGCCGACCCTCGTTAATAGATTAACAAGCTGTTGCATATGTGTACCATGGAATTCTATTCAGCCACTAAAAAACATGGAGACTTTTCACCTCTTGCATTAACTTGGATGGAGGTAGAACACATTCTTCTTAGTAAAGCATCATAAGAATGGAGAAGAAAGAATCTAAGGTACTCAGTTCTACTACATTGGTAGTAAATGAGCTAATATAAGATGAGGGTTATGGGCATGAAGGATCCCGGTGAGGGGGGGTCATAGTGTATGACACACCTCTGTGGATGAGACACAATCACAAGAGGAACTTTACCTAACAATCGCAATCAGTGTAAACTAATTCTTTGTACCCTCCATGAATCCCAAACAATAAAAAAAAGTAAAATAAATAAATAAATAAATAAATAAAAGCAATACTATTCACAAACACATACATAAGTATTTACAGACATGTAAGGACATAGAAAAAATTTAAGGAAGTTATATGAACTCATTCATGCTGTTACCTCCTCCAGGAGTGAACTAGATTCTAAATAAATATACATTATTTATAATATTATTTTGTGCTGTGTTATGTATTTACAAATGCTAACAAATTTACTTATTTTGGGACTTGCATCAATGTTTTTGAGATCTATTAGTGTAGTATATTGTCCCTTTATAAAATTGTTATGCAATATTCCACTTTATGATTAGATTCCATTTTATTCAACATTGATGGTAGTGGTTTAGGTCTTTTCCAATAGTTTAATATTATAAAAATCACCCTATTGAATATACTTTCATGAATCACATTATACTAACATATGAGCATTTCTCTAGGGTATGTATCTAGAAATGAAATAGCTATTTATGGAGTAGCAAATTCAGATTTAACTTTATGAGTGTTTCAAATTACAAATAATAAAAGTATTCTAATTTATATGTCTACTAATACTGTGAAAGACTCTCTCCTCCAAAATAATTACAAAATGTTTCACATTTTTATATTTTAAAGTGCTTAATGAGAAAAAACATCACTTTAATTTTAATTCATATAAATTTACTTATAACCTATGATGATGAACAACTTTTCACATGGTGTCCCCGTCTGCACAAATTTGAACTACTTCAATATAAAGTAATTTATTAACGTGGAAGAATGAATCCTGTATTGATTAATCCATATAAATATTTTCTAGTCAATAAAATGATTAATGATGTAATAATTATTAACAAGAACATTAGGACCAAAGCACATATTAGTTGTTATGTAAATATGTGTATTTACAACGACTTCTAATTCTTTTAGTTAAAGTTACCTCATCATAGCACTTATAAAATACTTGAAAATTACATTCAACTTATACTAGTTGAAAATTCAACTGTGATATTATAACATTTTCAGGCAAAAAAAATTAAAGTGCTTTTGTTTTCATTCAAGATGAATATTTAAACTCACATTCACACATTTTAAATAATATAGCTGAGGCTGCTCATAGTTAGTGGGTAGACACTGCCAAGGACCTGGGCCCTGGACTTCTCCTCTGTAACATTTCTGGTCCCAAGTGTTTAGATTTCATCATCAGTCTAACAGTCAGAAAAGAATTTCTACTATGTATTCTTGAAAATACAAATATTATTTCAAAAAGTAAAAATAAGCCATAAAGAATACCAGTAAAAATCTTTTGTTTTTATGCAGTAGACTTTATATTGGAAGTACACTATTTGCATCAGCTTGTTCATTTAACATTGCTTACTTTATTTTACACTCTCTTGTGTAACTAATGAGAGGGGCACGGGAATAAGCAGAATAAATTTAAGATAAGCTGTACTCTTTCCCAATTTTCTTTTCCACAGTTGTACAGGCCACTGATACTCAGTGTAATTCGTATATATTAAAAACTCTCCCAAGCACAGCATTCCCCTGATGATCCTTTGGATTAATTTCAAATTCAATCTGCAGAAAGCTTTAGCAATGCAAAGGTCTGGTTTTGGTTTCTCCAGATATTATTTGTGGAAAACCTTTCATAATCTCTGCTAAAATACAAAGTCTCACTTTTGATAGGTAATTCATGACCAAGGTCAAAGAGAGAGCAGTGATCCCTGAGGGACCACCCACCTTAGGCTGACTAGAGTAATACATTGTGAAAAAATGATCTGAATTATGCACACAGCCGTACAGACATGACACTGTCATTTAGCTGGCTCTAAAAAAAGATCTGCTGCACAGTAAATACAACTGATTTTATGTATCTTGGAAGATGACACTTTATTATAAAGTATGTCACAGTCATCCTTTCTGACTGTTGAGACATCTAAAGTCATGTCAGTTTTACAACCTTCCCTCCAGATTACAATTCTGAAGGGCAGTTAGTGACAAGTGTGCAGTGTTTTGTCAAGCGATTCCGTTTATACAGATGGAATGTTGTTTTGCTCAACAAATCCATTTCATGCGCAAATATGTGACTAAGTGGCCTAGCGTTTGTTTTAGATGTGAGTGCAGCCAGTAAGCGGGATGTTTTAAAAAGGATCTCCTGTAACTTTATTGAACACAACTCAGCATTCCGCATTTCTTCCATTGATCATCTGCCCTTATTAACCTCTTTCTAGCTTATGTTTGAGAGTGGCATTGAAACAAACAGTTCCCAGAAGAACTCTCTTCAGGATAAGAACCCATGTGGTTGTATCTATTAAAGGCCAGAATGGGTAACATTTTACTAGAGGGCCTGTTTCATTTTTTCTTCTGATTTTAATGGCTACTTTAGAGATTATCAAGCTCTAGTTTATAAGTGTTGACAAAAAGACAGTTCTTAAAAATCCTAGGACATAAAAATGGTTTTACTCCTTTTCAGGGAAAATATCGTGCTTTACCGGGCATTGGTCGTGAAGGAAGAATGGTAGACAGGTCAGTCATTTGAAGGCTTGTTTCCATTATGCTGCCAACTGAATCAAGAAGCGGAGAGTAATGTAAAAGGGAAAACAAATGGTTTGTCCCTTAATACAGAAAATGCATGGTAAGCACCATGCTGGCGGGTTCTAGTGTCATTAATCTTATTTCTACAGTGCAAACTGTCACCATAACAGCTTCAGTGACACACAAGTTCCCAAGTCTGCATTAAGGATGAAGAACAACTTTGTGATGTTTTGAAAGCTGTCTAGCTTCATGAGTAGACTGTCCTTTCTCTCTTAGATAAAAATCAAAACAAAGCCATAATAATGGATAAAGGATTTGAATAGAAAAATATTTCTTAATTTTTTAAATGACATAGCCCAATTTCTTTCTGAGGCACTAAGCTCCCTGTGTCTTAAAAGAGACTTTTCAAAGCTTGGCCAGGCCTCAAGAAATTAAAAAGTTATCCTGCAGATGTTTTATCTTTAGATTTCCCATGTGAAGGGAATCTACTTTTTTCTCTAAGTCCATAGGCTGGCTATATTTTTCTTTAAATAATGGTAATTCCATAGATTCCTCAAACTTCTGAAAGCATCTTGCACCTGACAGCTTATTTAGAAGACTTTTTTTTATTACTGAAATGTCCTTAACAAATTAACAGTAAATAGGAAAGTGTGATAATCATAAGGCTTTTGTACAAGATTCTGTAGTTGGTCATTTTTTTTCTACTCATCTGTTTTGTTCTCTATTTCAAAATTCTATTTTATCAGGAAATCATCAGGGCAATGGAGACCATACTGAATCACACTAATGAATCTCGAAAACTTCAGAACACCCTGCCAAAGAGTCTGCTTATTTCTCATAGCATGACAGGCGAGTGCAGTCATAGCCAAAATGGTCGGTCTTGCTTTAAGTACAATTGCATAAATCCATCACATTTATTTGTCCAGGAAGTTAACTATGGAAAAATAATGTGACAGGGAAGTGATGAGAAAACAGAGCAGTTGTGGTGAGAACCTGAATTGAAAAATGATGAAGATAACAGGACATTTATGATAACATAATAATGGTATGAAGCCCATCTGGGCTGTTAGCCCCTAGGGAAGGACTAAAACCTGAGTCCTAGATGTCTTCATACAAGTCTAGAACTCATTAGACCTTAAAGTGTGTGCACAAAAACAACTTAAAATGTATTCACTAAATTGTGGGGAAAACAAGGATAGAAACCTTAGTTAATTCAATTAGATCAAATTCTCAGTAGATTTTCTAAATGTACACCAACCATAAGCCCAGGAACACTACCTATGCTCCCCCCCACCCCCTGCCATGAGTTGTCTAGGATAAAATTTTTCTTCATTTTAATGTTTGGGCAACCTAAGAGCATAAAAATCTTAAAAATACAGGTTTTTGAATGTTTTAATCTATTAGAAAAAATATGAAAATAAAGTATGCTTACTCTCTAAGAAAAGGAAAAAAATAAAATAAAAGAAATAGAGACATGGGGGAGGGAATCAAAGAACAATAGAGCAAAATAAAAATGCTGTCTGTAGCTTATCTCAGGATTGAACTTAAATAGCTTTCAAGGTGGTTTCACATCGCCTCGCAGAATTACTGTCAGATGTAACACATGGAAAGGGGAAAGAAAATATGGCTTTCAGTGAAATTCAGTCAGGTTCCAACTGTTTTAATTTTGAGTTCCAGGGAGTAAGAATGAAGGTATTTAGGTACAGAAGAGAAATAAGCTAGTTATACTAGGGAAAACTTATTAAGAAAAAATATTTTAATAATCTCAGGAGAGAAAGGACTTCACAGTAATAGGAAAGAATAAACCATGTTTGCTTAATTGAATTTTAGTTATTTTTAAAAAATGGTCAGGTAGAGATAAATGTAGCGCTCGGTCTGTTCCTGCATACCATCAAGTATACAATATGAACAAGACCATTCTGCTAGACCTGAATTCAGAAGTCTAAACAGGAAGGACAGAAAAATGTTATTTTCCCCAAATCTGAATGAGTTTCATGCTATTAATAAACGGGAGCAGCTGCCTTCCACCACCTGTCTCCACAAGTTAGTTTTGTGTTAGGAAAACCACACAAACACTCGCAATGCAACTCTGTAAATACCAAACACATACACTCTCTGTTTTTGACAAAACTGAAGCACATGGATTACCCCTGAGCCAGGTGGTCTTCCCCAAATACCCATCCTTCTTTATTCTCCCCTTTCCTGCCACAATTTCCTCCTTAAATTGCTCTTTCTGAGACCCTGCACCCTTCCCAGTCTTTTTCAACAGGATGTGGAATTGTACTACACAAAAAACATGAACTTGGCCAACTCAGAACATTCAGAACACAAAGAATTTTCTTTCTGAACCTGGTGTTCCTCAGAAGCCAGCAATCGCAGCCAACCTAACTCTCAGATCCTTGCTGTACTCTGAAGTATGTACATATGACGTATGTTGTCATCAACCATGCCCTAATAGCACCAATATTTTACAAATTTTAATATTCATATATGTCTCTTTCTTGTAACTAATGCATAACCTATCATCTTTAGTCTTTTGGCTTTATATGTTACTTTAGCAAATGGTATTTTCAGCTTCCAAACAGTTTTGAATAGTAATACATCTCTCTGTAGGTTGGCAAAGGGAAATAAGAGAGATGAGATGTGTGGCATTAAATCAAATCCTCTAAATGAAACCCAAACTTTTAGGAAGAGATAACACAAACATTTCAGTTTCCCAAATGTCCTACCAAAGCAAATACAAAAAATAATTTTAAAATAGTATATACATTAACACATATAATTTATAGAACCTGAGCTTACTAGATGGGAGATATTATAAATCTCTTGTTATATACAACCCAGTGGGTAGTGTTTGTTAGTAAAGTCACATTGATCTGAAATAGCTAATTTGAGGGGCATTGCACTTGTTTGCCACTTAATTCCAATTGTTTTTTTCTAGTTTAACCACATCACAGCGCATTTGCTTCTTAATTCCAAACACCTGTGGATAGTTTGAACTAGTTTCTCTGCCATAATCCCAATTTTGACATAAAAAGGAGAAGCAGTCATCATCTTCCTAAATTAAACCTGCTTATCCGCCTGTAATTTCTGTCTTTTTTACAGGCAAGAGCTGCTCTCATTTTTATGTGACCATAAGTAAGAGCATAATCTCTGCCTGTTCTTAAGGCCACCATTGATGAGTCTTCTGGGTATTGTCTTGGTGGAGTCTCAAAAATGTCTCCCTTGTTTTCATCCCCAATATCCTTTTCTTTTAAGGAGCTCAATTCTTCTGGAGACATATGTCTAAAAACCTCTTTCTACTCTTGACTTATAATTTGTCATACATGTACACTATTCAATAAATATTCAAATATCCTCTGAAAACCTCCCCCCTTGATGGTGCTGAGCTAAGTGTTAAGTTTGATAGAGATGCTGCTAACTCTATGAAGTGCAATGTCTAGTAAGAAAAACAGACAAAGAAGGAAACTTTTGCTCAGCTAATTAATCAATGAATTAATCAAATGAATAAAAACTGACAATGACATTGTCATGAAAATGGGTAGCCTTTCTGAGGGGGTAAATAATTGAACAATAATAAGAATTAAATAAAAATAAGAAGATAGCCAAACAAAGATCATGGTTGAGAGTGTTATAAGCAGAAAAAATAAAATAACCCAAGCTCTTAAATTTGAGGAAATGGAGGAAATGAAAGATCGGTGTTGTTGGCTGGAGTAGAGAGAGAGGGAAGAGCTGTAAGTGAGGAAGGAGGGGATATGAAGGGCTGAATAATGTAGGTTCCTGTTGGCTAGAAAAAGGAGTTGGTATTTCATTGCAAGTAATAGCAGATTATTGGAATGATATAGGGAAGGAAATATAAGAGTATATGTTTATTTTGATTCTGTCTGTTGTGACAGGATGTGAAGTCTAGAATTTGTACCTGAGTACTTTTATTTATACCTGAACTTGATACCTGAGTTTACCTAAGTATTGCTATCAATTTAATATTTTATTTCAATGTTTCAATATAATTATTTACAACTCCATTTGATTTTGTTCAATAGGGATCTTTGCATATGATTGGAAAATATAGACAAGGAAGAAATTTTTTTAAAATCACTTTTAATTCTGTAATAAATGTTTCTTTGTATATTTTGTCTGCCTGTACTTTATAAATGCATATAAGAAATAAAAGTTTTATCAAAAGTGGAATTTACTAAGGATTTAGTTGTATTTTTTTTTTTACTAAGAACTTAACCTTGTGAATTTTTCTACAAATATGTCTATGAAATTTTTATCATAGTAATGACTTATAATTTACTTAATTATTTTCTTTGATTGTATTTTAAGTCTAGAAGTTTTATTAAAAGTAATTTCCCAAGGAATTATCCTGCTGTGCAAATCTTATCTCTGCATCTTTGGTTTTCCTCACAATGCAGAAGTTCTACATATAAGAGAGATAGGATGCGTGTTTTTTTGACTCCCTTGGGAATGGGGCCCAGGTCTGCCCATTCACCTCTCTGACCCTCGAGTTGCAGTGCCTTGCACAGACTGATCACTCCATCTGACTGAATGAAAGAGGAATACATGAATTTTCACCTATTAAAATATTTTATCTTTTAAAAAAATAAGCTAGAGAATAAAGTGAATGTGTTCTTGATGGTGTGGTATATAAAATTCAAGCCTTCTCTTTGTTCATTTTCCTACTAATCCACTGCTACCTGTGATCTTCCTAGTACAGCCTCTTCAATCACACTTTCTCTGGAAGAAAAATTTCCCAAGTGCATGTGGGGTATTCTAGTCCCAGGGAAGCAGCACAATGTACCAACCTTGAAGTTCACCCATGAGTCTTCAAATCCAGGCTTTGCAGCTATGGAGATGTATCATCTTGCTTGTGTGACTGAAATCTCCTTAAGCCTCCGTTTTCTTACCTTTGAACAAAAATGACGGCCACCACAAAGGATTACCTTTGAGGATATATAGAAAAAGCTCTAAATGATATATGTGCCTGGGTCATCAGAAAACGTTAATAAAGAGCTTCTGTTATTATTATTATATTACTGGAAATGGATAACAAAAGATGTTCTAGGGGAAGAAGGAAGGCATAGAACTATTTTCCTTGAATTCTATAAACCATGTGTCAAAGGTAAAAAATAACTGCATGTTTTGAAAAAATAATCTAATTTCATGTAAAATATTTTTTGTAAAATTACATATTAGTACACATATATGGAAAATATTTTTCTTTTGAAGTTTATTTTCAAGTCTATCTTTTGTAAGTATTCTAATAAAGAATTTAAAGTAAGATAAAAAGAATTACAGGAAAATTTATACCTCAATACAGCTTTTCTACACCAAAATGGGCTAGTTTTTATGCATATGAAAAATTCTCAATATATCAATTTCAATTAAATTTATAAATAATAAAACACTATAAACTTAAACCAGTGATGAAATGGCTATAATTCAATTCTCTTTACACGAGAACTATATTGGTAACTGGATAAGGTGAAAACTTTATCCTTCATTAGGCAGTACTAATTTTTCCATTTTCTTGCCTCACGGGGAAAAAAGGATTATTAATATGGTCCTCCATTCCCCACCACAAAATCTTTAATTGTAATGGAAATGAAGTCTCGGCTCCAGATATACCGTCGAAGGCTCTGGAGCTCCTTCCCTTTGCTTGGAAGTAAAGGAAACCTAACCCTTTTTTCATTAAAACAAAGGAGAATTTCGATTTAGACAGTTAATTTCATACATAATAATTTTCTCAACACATGAGCGCTCTTTCCTCTGCTCTGTAATATATCCACTCTCAATAAGGGAGAGGTGGATTAGGCTACACTAATTGCAACATGAGTGATAAAGCCAATTACAAAGGAAAGCAGTGAGCACTTCTTGTACTCTAAAGTGGAATTGAAGGGTAGTGTTTCCTATTCTTCAATTAAATTAATTTTGACAGAAGACAAACTATATTTAATTTTTCTTGGGAAAAAGAACACCTCCCAATGTTTCTTCATGTTTTGGTAGGAAAACTCATTTTCTTGGGTTTGTGAAGGAGGAGTCATTTACGGGTGCCAGTGGCCTACCAAGACCCACTCCAGCACTCTGCTGCCCTGCCTGGTTCCTGCTGCCACTCTGTTGAAGTAATGAGGAAATTAACAAATGGCAAACAAAACCCTGAGCAAACATTTGTTTTCATGGACATGGCAGGTGAAGAAATATACACCTATTAGTCACAAATGTCAAGAATAACTTAGACAAGTTTACCCCCAGACCAAACATCAAATTGAGCTAGTATGTCCTTTTTGTATGAGTATTTTTAATGGCTTCAAAGGCATTTTATCATCACAACTATTTCTTATTAAGGTAACACTCAAACTAATATTTGATCTCTTTCCAGAATATAGTGCTGTACAAAGTATAATAATAGTTAATCTTGAGAAAACATCAGATTCAAGTGACATGTGTACGTTTCAATGATGTCTTCATAGTAACATCCCAGCACCCAAGGTATTTTCTACCCTTCAATTATTTTCATACTTTGATATACCACTAATTATTATTATTATTATTAAATCATAGCTGTGTACATTAATGCAATCATGCGGCGCCATACACTGGGTTTATAGACCATTTGACATATTTTCATCATGCTGGTTAACATAGCCTTCCTGGCATTTTCATAGTTATTGTGTTAAGACATTTATATTCTACATGTACTAAGTTTCACATGTACCCTTGTAAGATGCACCATAAGTGTAATCTCATCAGTCACCCTCCCTCCACCCATTCTCCCTCCTCCCTTCTCTCCCTCTTCCCTATATTCTTGGGTTATAACTGGGTTATAGCTTTCATATGAAAGCCATAAATTACTTTCACAGTAGGGCTGAGTACATTGGATACTTTTCTTCTTAGTAAAGTATCTCAAGAATACCACTAAATTTTTAAAGCTTGAGGATTCTATCAGTATTGGAACACTATCTTAAAATAAAAATATGTCAAAGAGAGTTAAAGATTTTTTTCTACCACTTATATAGCTATTTAAGTTTGTTCAATTATGATATATTCCTTCTCATACTGAGATAGGTGCAAGATGAAATGGGAAATGTTTAGAACAGAGATGTATATAGAACGTAAATTTATATGCTATGTACATTGAATGAAAGAAGAATAGTAGAATATGACTGGGGCAATTACATAATACAGGGTGCAGAAGAGGCAAAGAGGTAACATGGAAAAAGAAACACCAGTAACCAAAGATGTTTGCAAGTTCAATTCTGTGTCCAGGAAAATGGGAGGAGCTCTTCCTTTCCCCTTGCCCACATAACATTGTCTTTACTATTAGGAACCAGAATTTTTGCTAATAATATAGTTCATTCAACTTATAGAGTAGATCATCTTTAGATTGGCCAAGGCCCAATCAATTGATTATGTTCTTATTCATAAGTAAAAACCATGCCCAAAATTCCAGATAATTTAAGATTGTTACTGATTTTTCATAAAGTAACAATATAGTGAAATCATCTGTAAAGCAATATTTTATGATATTTGAACTGAATTTATTTTTCATTTTTTATTATATTTATCATGAATTTCTAAGGGAAAATACAAATTAGAAGCCAGTGGCTTAATTCTTCCTGTTGAAAACAAGGGGAAAGATTTATCTCTTCTACTAGAGCAATTACCTTGGAACCTTGTAAATACTTTCTCCTCTTTGAAATGTATTTCTGTCCTCCTGAAGACTGGATAGGCTTTTGTCAGCTTTATGACCCAGAAATGTTTCTTCAAGGACCTGAGAGCCATTTCTCCCAAACATTTAACATCAGGGGACATGGCACCTCTATTTCCCAATCTCTTCAGAAGGGTGAGAACCTTACTTCTATGTGGTCTTTGCTCCAACTTGCAAAATTACCTCTTTTCATAAAAATCTGAAAAGGTTGTTTTTCTTCTGTGTAAAAGCAATTCGCTAAGATGTCACACAAATTACCAGGTAGAGTTAGAATGAATTATTTGTAACAAATGGTGCTGTCACATCTTCGTACTTGAGGACTACTTGTTGTTTATATTGAAATATGTATACAAGAAGTGGTATCTGTTTGGCTATATAAAGATTGAGATGTCTTTATATTTTTGCAATATCTTAATAGATTGCTTGTGATGCATACCATATTCTGGTTTAATGATTGTTCAAATGGGGTTTCTTTCCCTCTGTGATACCTTTGCGAGGAAGATTTCTTGGTTGAGAGAGATTTGGTTTTTAATTTCCCCAACAAAGTCTAGTAATAGTAGCTCACGCCTGTAATCTTAGCATTCTTGGAGGCCAAGGTGAGTGGATAGCTTGAGCTCACGAGTTCGAGACCAGCCTGAGCAAAAGTGAGACTAAAAATAGGAAAACTGAGGCAAGAGGATGGCGTGAGCCCAAGAGTTGGAGGTTGCTGTGAGCTATGATGCCATAGCTCTCTAACCAAGGGCAACAGCTTGAGACTCTGTCTCAAAAAAAAAAAAAAAGAAAAAAAAAAAAAATTTCCCCCAAATAACTCAAATGTGTGTTATTATACATATTTAATACTACTATTCTACTTTATTATATATCCTGCATTTTATGCAATATTTGAGGTTATTTATAAGTACAAATATTTTAAGATATTAAAATATTACAATCTTTTAAAAAATAAAAATGCATTTATACGAGTTTTTGTAGTACAGAAATGCATTTTCTAAGTTCTAAAAACTGAAATAATTTGGACTCCCTTCCAGGCAAAAATAAGAAAACATAATCACTTACACATTCATACTGTTCACACGACAACTGCAAACCAATTACCCATCAAAAGTTACAATTTTCCTAGCACAGAGATGTATTTCTGTAGAATATTCATAAAAGATATACAAATAGATCTTATGGAAAAAACCTCAACATCCTTCCTACAGGACAAAGAATAAAGAATTCCATGTTTTTATAGTGTCCATCAATGTAACTCAAGAGCATGATCTCAAAATCATGTATAATAAAAGCAAGTACAAGTTTAAACAAATCTCAAGTTTGTACCCTCTGGTCATCTACCTTTCCATAAGTTAAGTTTGGAATTTTGAGAACACTAGATTACTTTCATACAGTCACCTTTGACTGTCATTTTTTCTAAGCAGGTGAAAGCAATTCAAGGTTATACTTTCTAGCAACAACTTGGATGGCAGGACTTCTATGGTGATACTCAAAGTCAAATCCACATACTATGAAAAAAAATAAATTAGAGCTTAGGTGCTTATAGATATGGTTTTACCAAATCAGTACTAATCCTTACATTCAAATGGATGAATAAAGTAATGGCCAAAAGGCTAAGATATTCCATTTCTGCCAAGATAGCAGAAAGATAACCTGTAAATCTTAGTGATATGAAAATAAATAAATAGGCAAAAAAAAAAAAAAAATCAAATAAAAACCTCAAGAAACTAGGTAAAATATAACAGGATATTTTTTTTAAATACATATGTGAGCTTTCATGAAGAAAATTTCCTGGGGCCTCAAAGGACAGGAAGTCCCCAAACTGCTGCCATGGCAACCCCCAGGAAATTTACCTTTCTCAGGATCACCAAGGCTTCAGTTTAAATGTCATGTGAGGACAGGAGATGAGACAATGGATCCAAGAAAGGTGGGAAGTTGGTACCAATATCATAAATATAAATGGGAGATATTTGAAAGACTCTTCCCAGTATTGATAAGGTGGACTAGGAAATGTCTGGTTTGCAATGTTTCTCTTGCAATGTTTCTCATCCTCCATGCCACTAAGCTCAAAATCAAGACATAATCCTTTCACCTTGCATAAATGCAAACTCACCTTATAAAAATCCTGCTCTTTGTAGATGTTTCTTATCTTTAAAGGTAAGGGCTCAGCACTTTGTGTGTATGTGTACTTATAACACATACAATGAACACATTTCATGATCTAATTTTTTTAATGACTATTGATGTTTTAAAAGCATTGATATTTTTAAGTAATAAAACAAACTTGTATTAAAGTAAAATGCTAAACAGAAAATACATAAACGTTAAAGGGACACACACACACACATTCATTTAACTCGTTAAGACAGAATTCCCATTAATAACATAAGGTCAGAATATCTCACCTGAAAACTTAAATCTTTGGTATAAAGGAGATATAATTAAACCAATTTAATTTATAATAATAAATGTTCTTCTTAATATTTTTTCTATTTCTAAATGTTTCCCAATTTATTTCCATAGGTTGCTAATTTTTCTAACAAAAAGTCTAGGGGTAGAGGTAACTTCACTGGCATTTTCTATAGCCCTAGCCCAAATCCTCTTGGCCAGAACCTACACCTGAATTTGAGGATTAAATAATCTAATAGCATTAGAGATATTCCATTATGAGGGAAAAAATACAAAATTGACAGTCATAGTGAAGAGTTGGAAATTTTTAAAAGAAATTTTGGAAGAAATATAGAGGAGTCCATAGTCATTGAGTTTGAACATGTCATTACCATTCAAATTTAAGAAACTATTGATTTGCTATGTTTTTATTACTTAAGAAAACCATCCATACTTTCTTTCAAATATTATGAAAGATTGTAGTCAATTTCACAAGCTTTTTCATAAGTGCTCATGTGCTTATGATTTCTTGGTTTTCTTTGAGAATTCCTATTTTAAAAAGAGGAGGAGGGAAGGCAAGTGACAGATTGAACACAAAGCCAGTATCTGACCAACAGTTAGATTTTAAGAATGTCTCATTGAGTTTAACAGGGCCGAGAGGACAGCCAGACCCTTGCACATTACAGAGCAAGAAAAACAATAAAAGCAAATATATGCAACTCCATGTTCAGTCTCAGAATTATGGAAGACCTTTCCAAAGTACATTATTATAAAATTCCTGCAAATTTAGCTAAAACAACAATCTGTTCCACTTACATATTTACATACTCTTACATTCCGAACAAAACTTCTAAAAAAGATGTGAAACTATATATTGGGCTAACATCCTTAATTTTTGATAAGCCTACGCTACACACTTCAGTAAAATCTTGATTACTACACAAGCAAACAATGGACAAACTCTCAAATACACCAAATATACACAAGGATAGACGCATAGGTGATAAATATGAAAAGTGCTTAGCCCCTAGCACAAGTCATATGAAAATACTTTTTCTGCTTTTATTTTTATTGTTTCTTTCTCTTCAAATTGAAGCAAACTAACAGAATAAAGCAAACTAAAATAATTTTTTTTTATAGAGTTCAGTGGGATAACCTCTCATGTCATTGGTAAAAATAAATGTCTATATTTTTTGCAGAGTATTTTGGCAGTGCAGGTTTGCTCTGTTTAGTGCTAAACCTGACAAGGTGAATTTGCAATCATATTTATTTCTAAATTATTTTCCATAAATTGGGAAAAAATAAACAGAGAGATGTAGATCAATTTTTGTTGCATAATTTTAATGTATATTTATTTTCATGTTTTGAGTGTTACCTACAAGAAGAGTTAACAGGGAAATACCACTATATTCTTTTGTCCAAATGAGTTCTAGAACTCCACAAACATTAATCTATTAATCTATCCAGAGTTGCATATATTCTGAAATTAGTAATACTTCATTACAAGTCCTCTCATTCTAATATTTCCTTATTTTTCTCCCATATTGACTGATAAGATGGTAAGAATAGATAGTTCAAAGAAACAGGAGCACATATAAATGTATAAATCTTCATGTTAATTAAGCTAGTTAAAGAAAGACTCTGACATCTGCCAAGATATAAGAGAGGAGTCAGAAGATATAACTTAGGTAGAAATTAGGATTGATAAGAATTCTGACATTTTGAAGCACATAACATTTGAAATACAGCCTGGGAGGACTGACCAATAATTATTTGAAAGTTAGGCTATTATAGCCTAAAACAAATAAAATAGAAGATCAGTTGCCAACATAGGATAGTAAAATTAAGTTCCCTTACAATATAGCTGTCTATATTGTAAGGATACATTTAAATCTCATTCAGATAAAGCTTCATATTCAAAAACATATCCCTGAGCTACACTGAATTACTCAGGTATATTTCAAAGTCTTTTAAAATATGTTAATCTCAAACAGCTATTTTCATTCATAGAAGTCTACCCTAAGAAAATAACCATGATCCATATGCAAGTATGCTCATGAAAACATTCATAATATCAATTAATTGTTTACACAATAGATATTCAATCATATATCTAAACTTAAGTAAAATAATTATGTACATATAATTATTATAGACTGTTACAGGTTAATTGGAGAAAAATAACTTCTTGTGATAATACATTAAATTTACTTTTAAGTAGAAATCAAAGCAAGGTATTGATAGTCTGATATTATTTTAATTTTGCTGATATCTTATATATTTGTAAAATTATGTTTTCTATGATAGAGTAAAAACAAAAATGGTAAGTAATCATTGTTAGCAGAAAAAAATTAGTAATATTTATATTCTTTATATTATTCTGAAATTGCTTATATGCTATCATGATTATCTATTACCAATTCATCAAGAATAAAACAAAAATCATTTTAGGGGTGAATTTACCATATGCTTCCTATTGGTTATTCTGGACTTTCAATTTTTATTTACGGTAAATTACCTTTTATTTTATATTGATTATTTGGTAATTTTCTGCTACTAAACTTTGGGTTTTATATTAATTATTTGGGAAATTAATCTGCTACTTTTAATAGTTTTTTATGATTTTCTTCACATCCTATTTTATTTAATTTTTCACATGGATCTTTTCAACAATGCTTGAGTCATGGTTATACCTGTACCCATCACCCAGATAATGTTCATTATACCCATTAAAGAGGTTTTCACCCATTTCCTCTTCCCCACATCTTCCTACTTAATTTCTGTTGTTTTACTTCCCTCTGCAAAAGTGTGCTCATCGGGGTAGTTCCAATTTAACAGTGAATACCTGTGGTGTTTGTTTTTCCATTCTTGCAATACCTCACTTAGGAGAATGGTCTCCAGTTCCTCCAGATTGTTGAAAAAGACATTAAGACATCTTTCTCCCATGGCTGAGTAGACTTCCATGGTCTACATATACTGCAACTTATTAATCCATTCATGAATTGATGGACACTTGGACTGATTCCATGTCTTTGCTATTGTGAATTGTGCTGCAATCAACATTTGATTGCAGGTGTCTTTTTGATAAAAGTAACTTATTTTTCCTTTCAGTAAATATCCAGTAGTAGGATTGCTGGATCAAATGGTAGGTCTACTTTTACCTCTGAGGTATCTCCACACTGTTTTCTACATAGACAGGTTGTACCAATTTGCAGTCCCACCAACTGTGTCTAAGTGCTGCTTTCTCTCTCACTCCATGCCAACATCTACTGTTTTTCGACTTTTTGTTTTTTGACTTTTTAATAAAACCATGCTAACTGGGATAAGGCAATATCTCATTGTAGTTTTAATTTGCATTTTCCTGATTATTAGTGATATTGAGATTTTTCCATGTTTATCAGTTGTCTCTCTGCTTTTGAAATGGATCTATTTGTCTTTTGCCCACTTTTTAATGGAGTTGTCTTTTCCTGATTTGCTTGAATTCTTATAGATTCTGGTTATGAGCTCTGTATCAGATATATAGCTTACAAATATTTTCTTTCATTCTGTAGATCGTCTATGTGCTCTGTTGATTAATTCCTTGCTGTGCAGAAGCTTTTCAATTTAATAAAGTCCCATTTATTTATTTTTGTTGTTGCTATGATTGATACTGGAATCTTCTTAATAAATTCTTTGCAAAGGCTGACATCCAAAAGAGTTTCCCCAACATTTCCTTTTATATTTCTTATGGTTTCATTTCTTACATAAAACACTTTCCAATCCAATTTTTCTTCCATCTGCGTATTCCCCAGCTTTTATTTATTTCGGGTGATATATTACTTGTAATTATCCTATAGCTTTAGCTTTTTTTTTTTTTTTTTTTTTTTTTTTTGCAGTTTTTGGCGGGGGCTTCATTTGAACCCACCACCTCTGGCATATGGGGCAGGCACCCTACTCCTTTGAGCCACAGGCGCTGCCCTATCCCACAGCTTTAAATGAGAAAACATAAATATGAACTCATCTGATGATTTTATTTTCTATTTTAGATTATATAAAATAAAGTTTTATTTTTATTAATTTTTTAATTACATCAAAGCTGTGTACATTAATGCAATCATGAGGTACAATGTGCTGTTTTTACATACAATTTGAAATGTTTTCATCAAACTGGTTAACATAGTCTTCACAGTATTTTCTTAGTTATTGTGTTAAGACATTTATATTCTACACCTAGTAAATTTCATATGTACCCTTGTAAGATACACCATAGGTGTGGTCCCTTCGATTATTCTCCATCCACTCATCCTCCCCCCTCCCCTTGCTCTCCTCTTTCCCTTTCTTCTTGGGCTATAATTGGCTTATAGCTTTAATAAGAAAGCTATAAATTGGTTTCATAGTAAGACTGAGTACATTGGATACTTTTTCTTCCATTCTTGAGATACTTTGCTAAATATCCATATGAACATGTAAGAGGTAAAGTCTCCGTCTTTCTTTAAGGCTGCATAATATTCCATGGTGTACATATATCACAATTTATTGATCCATTCGTGGGTCGATGGGCACTTGGGCTTCTTCCATGACTTAGAAATTATGAAATGGGATGCAATAAACATTCTGGTACATATATCTTGGTTATAATGTGATTTTTGGTCTTCTGGATATATACCTAGTAAAGGAATTGTAGGATCGAATGGCAGATCTATTTTTAGATCTCTAAGTGTTCTCCAAACATCTTTCCAAAAGGAATGTATTAGTACTGCTGGCAGGAATGCAAACTAATATGCTAATAATTTTTTGAGTGTGATAATTTTTGAAGAAATCTCCAGAATGAACTACAGGCTTCCTCCTTCCTATCTAACAGAAAATGGTTTCTCTCCTTCCACCTTTCAATTTCTTCTACTGCAAACCAGACATTCTTTTGTCGATTTTTCTTTTCATTTTGCATTATAAAATGTATTTTTCCATTAACCTTTCCTTGGTGTCAGACGATGATGGTCTTCCTCTCTTTCTTCAATTTCTCTTCCTCATATTACTCACAAGCTGAGTGATGAGATTTCTCCTATAAGAATGGTGTGTCTGTGCCTTTTGTCCACTCTCCTTCTTATCTAATGAATAAAGAATTTAGCTGTTCACAACTGCAACTTCTATTAGCCAGAAGAATAATTTTTTTTCCATCATTTGCAGGTTCTCCTTGTAAATCCATAACATCCACAGTCCTCATTAGTTCTGTCCACTCTTCCCATAAACTTTGTGTATTCTAAAATAACTTTCATTTTTTCCAAATTGAATAGGGTGGTTCTTTCTATAACTAGTGATCAACCATGTGTGAGGGCCAAAGAATGTACTTGACATTGTCACTAACCTCTTGTTATAGAATGAGAGGCGCACACACACACACAAAAAAAATGTGTCAGAAATCTTCCAACATCAGAGCGGAACAGAAAACTCATTATGTTGGACAAGGTTCAACATAGGATCACAGAGGGTTTAAGCCTTTTATCTATCTTGAATTAATTTTTGTGAGTAGTGAGAAAAATATATCCTCTTTCATTCTTCTGCATGTGCCTAACCCATTTTCCCAGCACCATGTATTGAACAGGCTTCTTTTCCTCAGTTTGTATTGCTGTCTACTTGGTCAAAGATCAGTGCTTCTTTGTTCTGTTCCATTGGTCTGTGCCTCCCCTTTTGCCCCAATATCATGCTGTTTCTGTTACGATGGCCTTGTAGTATAGTTTAAAGTCTGGTAATAATGATGTCTCCTGCTGTCTTTTTTTTGCATAAGCCTGTTTTAGCTATTCTCACTTTTTTATGGTTCTAAACAAAGGATAGAATTATTTTTTTATAGATGTGTGTAATGTGACATTGGTATTTTGATGAAGATTGCATTGGAACTGTAAATCACTTTGGGTGGTATGGACAATTTAACAGTGTTGATTCTAATGATCCATGAGCATGATCTCATCTGTGATTTCTTTGCTTAATGTTGCATAGTTCTCTTTGTAAAGAACTTTCACATCCTTCATTAAGTATATTGCTAGGTATTTTATTTACTTTGTAGTTATTGCAAATAGTATTGAGTCTTTGATTTGATCTCAGCTTGACTGCTAATGCTGTAAAGGAATGCTACTCATTTATACATATTGATTTTTATAACCTGAGACTTGGCTGAATTTATTTACCAATTCCAGGATCTCTTAGTGGAATCTTTTGGTTTTCTATGTATAAGAACATGTCATCAGGCTCGGTGCCCATAGCACAGTGGTTACGGTGCCAGCCACATGCACTGAAGGTGGAGGGTTCAAACCCAGCCTGGACCAGCTGAACAACAACTGCGACAAAAAATAATAGTTGGGCGTTGTGGAGGGTGCCTGTAGTCCCAGCTACTTGGGGTCTGAGGCAAGAGAATCACTTAAGCCCAAGAGTTTGAGTTTGCTCTGAGCTGAGATGCCACTCTACGGAAGGTGACCCAGTGAGACTCTATAATAAATAAACACATACATACATACATAAATACATACATACATACATAAAATGCTTTTTAAAAAAAGATCATGTCATCAGCAAAATATGGTAGTTTATCTTTCTTTCTCCTGATTTAGGTGCCCTTAATTTCTTCCTCTTGCTTGATTACTCTGGCTAGGCTTTTGAGTGCTGTGTTGAATAGAAGTGGAGACAATGGACATATTTGTCTTATTCTAGTTCTCAGTGGGAATGCTTTTAAATTTTCCTCATTCAGTATGATGTTGGCTGTGGGTTTAAGGCTTTTATAATATTGAGATATGTTCTGTCTAAGACTAGTCCATTGAGGATTTTCATCATGAAAGGATGCTGAATAAATAAATTTTCCGCATGTGTTGAGAAGATCATTTAATCTTGATTTTGTTTTTGTTTATATGTTTAATCCCATTTATCAATTTACATATGTTAAATCATCCTTGCATCCCTGGGATAAAAAACATGCTAGGTCAGAGCGGATTTTATTTTCATGTGCTGTTGAATTTCATTTACTAGTATTTCATTGAGAACTTTTACATCTGTATTCATAAGGAATAACAGTTTATAGTTTCCTTTTTTTGTTTTGTCATTTCCTGACTTTGGCATCAAGATGATACTGGTGTCACAGAATGAGTTGTGGAGGAGTTCCGCCTTCTTGACTGTATGGAATAGTTTCTGAAGTATGGGCAGCAACTCTTCTTCATAGGTTGGGTAAAATTTGGCTGTGAATTCATCTGGTCTGCAGCTTTATTTTTTTTTAGATGGCTTTTTATTTTTGCTTCACTTTCATTTTCTTTTTTGTTGTCCTTATGAATTCTACATCTTCTTGATTGAGTCTTGGTAGCTTGTGTGATTCCAGGAATTTTTTCATTTTCTCTACATTTTCAGCTAATGGGCATTGATATTTTTCATACTATTTACAGAAAATATGTTTTTATTTTTGGGGTGTCAATTGTAATATCTCCTTTTTTTCATGTCCAGTTGAAATTCTTTGGGTCAGTTCTCTTCTATTCATGATTAATCTGGGAAGAAATCTATCAATATTTTTTAATCCTTTCTAAGGACCAACTTTTTGTTTCATTTATCTTCTATTTCTTATTTTCTGTTATTAAGTTCTTCTATGATGCTAGTTATTTCTTTTCTTCTGCAGTCTTTTTGTTTGGGTTCCTCTTCCTTTTCTAGCTCCTTGTAACATGTCATTAGATTAATAATTTGTAATCTTTCTGTCTTTTTTAATGTAGGCATTTTAGGCTATAAATTTTCCCATTAAAATTTACTTTTCTGAATACCATACTGTCTCCTTTATCATTCAGGTTAAGGACTATTTAAATTTCCATCTTAATTTCATCATTGATCCAATAAGCATTTAACAGCTGGTTGTTTAGTTTTCCTGTCTTTGTGTAGAATGGGGTTGAAACTCCATTTCCTTTGGACTGGGTTTTTAGTTTTATTATGCTGTGATATAAAAAGATACACGATATGATTTCAGTTTTTTTGAATTTGTCGAGCCATATTTTGTGGCCTAAAATATGACCAATCTTGTGGGTGGTGATGAAGTCCCAGCAATTATAATGCTGCTATTTATCACTTCGTTTAGTGCTAATACGGTTTGTATTATGAACCTGGGTACTCCTATGTTAGGTGCATCAGTATACAGGATTGTTATATCTCATGTTGAATTGCTCCCTTTACCGTTATATAATGACCATCTTTTCCTTTCTTTACTATTGATGATTTAGAGTCAATATGGCTACCCTCACTTTTTTGATTTCCATTTGTGTGGAATATTTTTTTCTAGCCCTTAAACTTGAGTCTGCAAGAGTCTTTGTGAGAAAAATGAGTTTCCTGGACACAGAAAATGCTTGGATTGTATCTTTTAATCCATTCATCCAGCCTCTGTCTCTTGAATGGAAAATTCAAATCATTCATGTTAATTGATAAAATTGATGCTATTCTGTTCAGCCTGTTGGGTAGTAACTTATTGTTTTTTTTTACCCTTTGCACTATTTTTTTTATATGAGCTCTGACCTTTAGCTTTTGTGAGGTTTTGCACTGGTGGGTGACTATTGTGATGATCCACGTATAATGCGATTCTGAGTACTTCTTGCAAGGGAGGTCTGGTATTTACAGATTGTCTCCGTGTTTACTTGTCTGGAAAGATCCTTATTTCTTTCATTTATGAAACTTTGTTTCATAGGACACAAAATTCTAGGCTGGCAGTTGTGTTTAAGAAGACTGAAGATGGGGCCCCAATCCCTTTGTCTTCTGTTGAGAAGTCTGCAGTTAGCCTGATGAGTTTTCCTTTGTAAGTTATTTTATTTGATGGTTTTTTTTCCCCCCTATGGCTTACAGGAGTTCCTCCTTTGTATTTACTTTGGACAGCCTGGTGGTTATATATCTTGGTGATTGTCTGTGTAATCTTCCAGGTGTTTAAATGTTTAGCTTCTTGTACCTTGAAGTCTAAATCTCCAAAGTGTACAAAGTGTGTGGAAAGATTCCATCTCTCTTGTTGATAGTGGAAGGTCAAAATCTTTGAAATCTCTTTTCTCTTTCTTCAGCCAGGTAATCTTCCTAGCAGTGTGGAATGTATTATCACATTGAGTTTAATCTCTGAGACAGTAGGCTGTACTTGTGGGTATCAACCTTGCCCTGTATGTTTGAGTCATTAAATGACATAAAGGCTTTGGCAAATGTAACTCCCAATTGTCAGGTGTCCTTGCCAGAAGAAAGAAGTTTACTGTTTTGAGACCTGTGACCCGTGTTAGACCCTCAGGAGAAGCACTGGAATGCCCAAGGTGGTAGATGGGGTCCTGGAACTTGGAGGGTGTCCTCATTCTCTGCCACAGGGGAGGCAAGTGTTGGAGTGAGGCAGGGTAGGACCGGGTTGGGTGATCTCACCTTCAGGTTCCACAAAATGCAGGTAAGGGAGCTATTTCAGCAGAGTTTGAATGTCTGTGCCTAGCCTCTGTGCAAGTCTGCCAAGGAGGGTCTCAACTGGTCCTACTCATCTAGAAGATCTGCTTGGGGAGATGGTGTCATCTGAGAATCACAATCTGGCTGTCTGTCTCACAAACCTCTCCTTAGCCTGCATGTCTCAACAACTAACATGCGTCTCCATGAAATGGCGGTAGTCAGAAAGCTCCCAAATTGGGGACCTTGAGTCTAATACAAGTTCTGAAAAAAGGTGGTGTGGGCCCTACTCTCTGTGGAGGCCTCAGCTTGGAGTACCAACCGCTAGAGAGAGAGGGCTGCGTATGTAATGGCTGAAGAGATTGCTTTCCTGATTGGAATTGATGGGGGAGGGTCCCCAGCTCCTGGTCAGCCCTTGCCTGCCTGTACCACACATGCTTATGTGATTTCGCATGTGGGATCTACCTCCCTAAAAGACCAACCCTAACATAGGGTGGTTTTCCGGGGTTGGGGTGCGGGGGTGATGGGCCCTCTCCCAGATCACTGTATCTCTTCCCCTGTCACTGGGCTCCAAGCCTCTCTGGGATTGATCTCCAGTGGAGATTTTCTTTTCTCTTCTTCCTTTTCTCCTTAGCAATTTCCTCCGTGAGGCCCCCTGCAGGCTCCGGCACTTCATTCTGTATCTTCACCCTATGTTTATTATAATCTTCTAAGATTAAAGAAAATGTTTTAAAATGGTAATTTTTTAAAATATTGAGTTATACTTATTTTCTTCTAAATTCATGTGCTGGTAGAAAAGTATTTTTTTCATCATACTTGACTAATGCTGAGTAATCAACGCCTTATCTTTACCTTTTCTACCTTTCTCCAAATAAATGTCAGTATCAATCATCTTTATTTTATTCTGTGGATACCCACGTTACAGCTAAGTTTGCTTCCTCTTACTGTTGAGTGACACCTTGTCCCCCATGTTTTTATGTTTAACCTCCTATCATTCCCACTCAGGGAAGAAAATAACATCTGGACAATTGCATGCCATTTCACATGGGATAGCCTGTTTCTTAAATTTCCCTAAGCAACAATGATAAAAATCCCTAAAATATTGCAAGCTACATAGAATTGTTAATTAGTGCAATTAAACACGATTCACTATGACCATCAGGTCATCCTCTTTTCAGTAAGTAAAATTAAGGCTGGAAAGGATGACTGGAATTCATTTAATATAATCAAGGGGGGTGTAACATAGATCACACTTAGAAAATACATTTGAATAGAGCCTCAACTGGAGCTAGGAGGGCAAAGGTATACCCCCTTACGCACAGAACAGAAAAAACTCAAATTGCTTTTCCTTAGAGCTTGACAAACATCAGTCTCTTGCTGAGTATTTTTCATTATTCCATATTAATTCATTAGCAAACATTATAATTTGGCAGTATAACAGATAATGCATTTGAATATCTATTGAATAAAGCTATTCCTTCTTTTACTACTTCTATTTTATATTAAAAAAATGCATTTAGTCAATACATCCTGGAAAAGAGAACTACAAATTTTTAAAAATAGTGCATCATTCACCAATTTTAATGCGAGGCTATTACAGGTTAGAGGTGAATGTACTCGTTCCAACTTACATACAAATTCAACTTAACAACAAACCTACAGAACTTTTCTCATTCATAACCTGGGACTGCTTGTATGACCAGCCTAACCATACAAAAGTCATTATTTCCTGGAAGATTATTTTTTCTATATTAATTCACAAAAACTTAATACTTACGTATTGAGGAAAGAAACCCTGAAATATTATGTCTTAATCTGAAATGCCAGTTTTGCCCTTTGCTGATATCTCCACAAGGGTTACTTATGATGACTTAGCCCCCTCACAGCTCCTTTGTAAAAGATTAACTTCCTAAAACTTTTCTGTAAATTCCACCCATGCTTTGAAATCTCCACTGAGGAATAGTATAATAATTCCTTTGTTTGCCTTTCCGTACACCCTGCAAAAGGACAGGGATGAAGCAGCCGGGGAGTTCAGCCCTTTTAGACACTAGTCAGCTGAAGATCCGCCCACTGAAATAAAGCCCTTCCTCTTTCCAGCATCACTGCTCGGGTGTTTCTTTCTGGCCTCATTTCCCTGCAACAGTATCATACGTCATACATCGGATATTGAGATAACACCATGTATAATTAAGTTAATGACTATTAACACTATATTAAATACCAGGCAGGTACACTCACATACATAGCTCTCCTATAATATACATGGCTTTTGTTGATAAAGTGATATTTTTATTCTCTAATATTTGCATCTTAGAAAAAAATTAAACAAAAAAGTAATAACAAACATTTATTAAGAATATATTTTTATCACACCTGTAATCCTAGCACTTTGGGAGGTGGAGGCAGATGGATGGCTTGAGCTCCCAAGTCCAAGACCAGCCTGAGCAAGAGTCAGACCCATTTCTATTGGGGAGGCTTAGGCAAGAGAATCGCTTGAGCCTAAGAATTTGAGGTTGCTGTAAGCTTTGACATAACGGCTCTCTACCACAGGTGACAAAGTGAGACTCATAATGTACGAAATACCCTATTTTGCTTCAACATTAATTGAAACCCATCCCCTTGGTGACTATTTGATGTGACCAAAACCAGAACTATGCCCTCATCAATTATATATGCTGTACCTTGATTATCAGTGAGTAGTCAGGAGAGTTTTGAAAAGATAAAGTGAAAACATGCAGAATTATTCACTATTAGAGTTTGTTCTAAGGCTTTCTTCTCAGTAAAGATGTCCTCTACCTGAAAGCTATTGTTTGGGGCTTTAAACACAGAAGCAAGTGCACACTAGCCTAGTCTTGGGAACCAGACAAATATACTCTGCAAAGGCTGGTGATTCTTGAATGATGTAGTCATCGGTTAAGACTTTTACTATTTACTTTTAATTTTACTATTATTCACTGGGCAAAAGAGAGTATAGGCAGTATACCCAGACAAAGAAATGCAACCCCTCACATGAATGATTCCATGGCAGCTAAGAAAAGGCATTCCCTGTGTTACAAACATCATCCAATTGACATATGGCTTGCACTTACAAACGGAGGCTATTATTGGTAATAGGCAAATGTACCTGATCCCATTTTACATACAAATTCAACTTAAGAACAAACCTATAGGACCTATCTCATTTATAACCCAGCGACTGCTTGTACTGAGTTTCTCAAGAGGACTAGATGCTTGTAACCACACACAGGTTCAGTAACCACACACAGGTTCAGTGGAGAAAGTACACACCTGAAGACCAGGCAGAGCCATATGCAGACAAGGAGCACAAAGGAAGATGAAGTCGCCAAATAGTGGTGTAGCAAAGCTGCATGTATGTGGATCAGTGGTAAACCAGCAGGGCTCAGGACGTCTTCCAAGACAGGTCTAAGATCTAAGGTATTTTATATAGAGAAAAAGAAAATCAGAAAAAAAAAACTTTGTCTCTAATTTCCACAGTTAAAACGTTTCCTAATAGGAGGAGAGTTTGACAATGAAAGAGGACCACAATTAAGATACACGAATTCTAATTATTAGATAAACACATCTATTCTCTTCTCAGTGCTTTCTTATACAACTTAAAAAACTAATAAGATATTAAACGTTGGATGTACCTAAATGCATCACCATCCTGGTGCCTAGAATATGACTGATCTTCAGCAAAGGTTGTAGGAGTGAGTCACTGGCATGGCATGTTTATACACATCACCATCAATGTGAACACCGCTGGAGCAGTCAGGTCCAAGAGTGCAAGACTGTATCCATTATGATAACTACAATGTCTCTTGGGATTAGCACAGTATCTGGTGATCAAAAACTTTATATTAAATAACTGTGAAGAAGAAAGTGACAATTATATATTCTGACTCAATTAGGCCCCATACATTCTTAAAACACACATACATTTTTAACCATAAGTTATAATAATGCAGTATGAATGTGAAGACACACAAAGCTAAAGACATTATAAAAATGTCCTACAATTAATCATACACAGCTTCTGAAAATACCAACCAGGTCAACAGGTTTAGAAGATAATCTGTAACTTCTCATGCTGTGATGGTTAATTTTGTGTCAACTTGATTGGTCTATGGTTAACACTTGTTTGGTCAAACCTCAAAAATTTGTTGTATTTGTTCCAAAAATGCTTAGATATGTGAATATAGTTTTTCAATGTGATTAATATTTATAATCAGTATACTGGAGTAAAGCAAACTATACTTCTTACTATTAGTTAGACTTATTCAAGCAGTGGAAGGCAGTGGCCCCCAACCTTTTTGGCACCAGGAACAGAATTCATGGAAGTCAATTTTTCCATGGACTGGGAGGAAAGTGGTTTCAGGATGATTCAAGTGCCTTACATTTATTGTGCACATAATTTCTATAATTATAACATTGCAATATAGAATGAAATAATTATACACCTTACCATAATGGAGAATCATTCAAAAGCCCTCAGTTTGTTTTTGTGTAACTAGACAGTAGCATCTAGGGTGGTGGGAGACAGTGACACTGAAGTGTGTGGCTTAGGTCCAGTCTACTCCTTAATTTGGTTTTGGCTGCTGTCACAGAAAACCATGCTTCTCAAAGATTGAATATTACAAGTAGAAACAGACTTTTCAGTGCTTTTGTGGCAAACTCCGGATCTCTTACCTTGACTGTAATACAGAACCTATAGAGATGTGAAGTTGTGTCAAACATACTTTAAGGCCTTCATCATTTGCAGTCACAGCAGTTGATTCCCCTGGCTTATTGACAAATGGGTCACAGATCCATTCCTTCTCAGTTTAGGGCTCTATTGTGATTGGGAAGTAATGTTCAGACTCTTCTGAAAGCTGAGATAGGGGATCGTGCACCAGGCGGGAGGAAGAGGGCCCAGGTTCAGTCTCTCCCAAAATCTCTGCTAGGGTTTGAAATGAGTCAGAAATCTGAGTGTTCACTGGTCACCCCCATAATTCCACTTTGGCCTTTAATAATGGCCACTTTATCTACCAACTTGAACACAGGTGTCATTCTTCCCGCAAGTGATAAATTGAGTTTGTTGAACAGGTTGAACACAAGTAACCAAGTTTTGTACCAAATTATGTGTCACTAAAATGTTCTGTTACTGGTGATTGGTTTTCTCAAAAAAAAAAAAAGTCTATGGAGCAGCTGTCCTCACACAGAACTCAGAAATTCGGGCCAGTGATCTCCCTTTAGAAAGCCACGTGACTTCTGTGTGTGAGAGAAGATGCGTGTCCTCTGTGTCCCTCTCCTCACAGAGCAGAGTGAACAGGTGTGAGCAAAGGACACACACTTTAATGTGGTTGATTTTAATCACATCCCCCCAATGTTAATTAGTTCAGGTGATATTTTTTCCAGCCAGCTTTTCTCTGTGGATGACACAGTATGTGACTCACATTCAGAAGCCACCTCCTTGACCCAAGTACTGAAACCAGATAGTCATCCACTCATGGCAGCTGCTCCACCTGTGAATACAGTGACACAAAATTACCATTCAGTTTTCCTGATATGTGATCATTCAAACACTTTAATAGTTCTGCAGCTGTTATGTTGGGTGGCAACAAAAAGTCATATAACATATTGTCATGAACAGCCTTTTTAAAAATATATCACCCCAAAACCAGCATTGTGCCTTGCTGTCCACTCTGGTAGACTCCTCAGCCTGGACTGCATACCATGGCGACTCATTAATCTCCTCTAATGACTGTGCCTCGATTGTCTCTGCTATTTCTTCATGTCATTGGTGCTAGACAAGGGAGGAACACGTGCCATCTTGAACTGAGTCTCTCTTAAAAGTTCACAGCTATTCCTTAGGAGAGGCAGAATCATCTCTTCACCAACAGTAAAGGGCATCTTAGCTTTAGCAGTGTGGCTGGCCACAGAATGACAGTCTTAGTCAGACACGTATGATGAAGTAGTGGTCTTCAGTAATTGCTTCTGTTCTTTGCAGTCATTTTTTTTTTTTTTTCTTTTTTAATGAAAAATTCTAAAGGCTTGTTTTTACATGCAGGGTACCTGGTCTGCATGTGGTGAAGCAGTATTGAAGTTTTCCTGGGTTTGTTGGCTAGCTGGTCACCACGCATTATACAAAGAGGGCTTGGAGACTGCGAATCTCCTGTTGCAATGAACCCGTAATTTAGGCGAGACTCTTAGTGTTTTCTTTTAAATGCAGCTTTCATTTTGTTGGCAGTCTCACAATCTTCTGCTGTCTCACCATTGGGCCTTTCCCTCTTTTCAGAGAAGCTCTTCAGTGACATTTGGTTCTCACTTGTTTCCCTGTGGTTAGCTTGAGGACTTACCGAAACTGTGACTGGGACAAGTAGTGCAGGAAAGAGGTGCAAGGATGAGAAGTGGTAAATAAAAGGATGAACGGACCAGGTGTGGACTGAAATAGGTGTTGGATTCTGACTTAAAGCCTGCCATTAGATGCGGCTGTCCCATGAAGTATGCCAATCACTTACCACTCTACAGCCCCCCACCAGGTGTAGCTTAAGTGTCACGTGTCACTCACTGATAGGGTTTTGATACGAGTCCACAAGCAATTGGTCTATTATGGTCTCTGCTAATGGTGATCTGTATTTGCTGCCCCTGCCCAGTGCTGGCATCACCACCGCAGCTCCACCTCAGAGCTTAAGGTGGCAGGTTCCCATAAGGGGCCGGCAACCTGGATCCCTCAATGGTGTGGTTTATAACAGGGTTTGTGCTCTCATGAGAATCTAATTCCTCCCCTGCTCTGACAGGAGGCAGAGCTCGGGCAGTGATGAGAGTGTGGGCAGCAGCTGTAAACACAGGGGAAGCTTTGCTGCTCATCTGCTGCCCACAGCCTGCTGTGTGGCGAGGTTTCTAACAGGCCATGCCTTGGTTTGGGCGTCACAGCTTCAGAGCAAAGACTGAGGTTGTCCAAATAAGAAGTAATTACCTTCATGATAGCAACATAGAAATTTTGACTGATTTTCCAAACTGCTGTCTTATAGAATCCAGACTGAAGACTCACCTAATTCATCAATTCATACATTAATTCATACTTGTCAGTCTATCAAAGAGATTTTGGATTTACCAGCTGTCACAATTGTGTAAGCCAATTCCTTAAAATCTCTCTCTCTCTCCCCCAATAGTATCTGTCCACCACCACCTATGTCCCAGCCACCATAATTTCTAATTTGGTTACTGATACATATAGCACACACATATGACTGCATATATATCTCTGTGTGTATATACACAGATGCAGTCATCCCTCAGTATTTGGAGGGATTGGTTCCAGGACATCCTCCCTCCCAGTGTATACTAAAATCCACAGATGCTCAAGCCTCTTCTGTAAGATGACACAGTAATTGCACGTAACCTATGCACAGCCTCCTGTATAATTTTAATCATCTGTCAATTACTTACAATATGTAATACAATGTGAGTGCTATGCACATAGTTATAATGCTATTTTGTTTAGACAATATTGACAAGAAAAAAGTATTTTTTAATACAGCCCTCCATATATATATATCTGCAAGTTTTGTATCCTCTGAGTCAAACAACAGGTTTTTAATTTGTGGCTGCAGAGACCTGTCTGCATATTTAGTCTATTGATGTGTTCTCTGGAAAACTCTTAACACACAAGCTTTACATTCTCAGTAAACTGTCATCTCCAAAATGCCTGTTTCAATTCTGAAGACCTGCCTATGTAAAGTTAGTCATTTGATTCTGTACATAATAATATAAGTATTAATAAGTACCATAGGGCCATGTTTTCTAATCAATGGAGATAATAACAATCAGTCCATCAATGAGATGTTATAAAGATAAATGAGAAAACATTAGAAATTGGTTCCTCAGTCTCCAGGGAGAAATAATTCTATGTAAATAGAAAGCATTATCACATCATTAAAGTGCATATAAATGATTTAATATTTCATATCAAATAAAATCCCATATTTCCATAATATTAGTACAATAGAAACTCTACTGGTAGGAAAAAGAAGGCTTGAATATGAATATCCTGAGTTTTCAATTTGCAATATTTAGATGATTTGGGGTTTGTTTTGTTTTGTTTCGTTTTGTTTTTTAGATGATTTTGGTAAAGAAATGTGACTTGGGATCTTCATTGATTTCCTCTGTCTTCAGATGAATCTTAAAGATAAGTAAAAAAAGGCCAGGGAAAATGATAGCTAACCATGTTAATTAAGGCAATTTAGAATCTGGATACGTTACAAACTTAATAATGATTACAACTATTGTTCTCAATGTACTTAGGACACAGAACTCAATTCTACCTTCTTGAATAACTTGCATCAGTATCAGGACTTTTGTTTTCTGAAAATGAATGTTAGTCACCCAATAAATCGTGTTCTCATCCATCTGGACTTCTTTATTGTGAGCAGTGAACAGGACCACTGAAAATTCTTTAAACTTGTAAGCTCATAATTTCAAGAAGGAAATAAAAATGTATACACAACACCACAAACTCTCTCTCTGTCTCCTCTCTCTCTCAGTGAAAGTACATGAGGTAATTTATTATATAAAAACAAATATATTGTAATAAAATTAACATAAAATATTCCCATTTCTCCTGACAATTATAAAGAAAAACAAAATAGTCAAGGACTATTCAGTGCATCTTGATTATTTTGTTAGAAAGTTGAAGTGGCACATTCCTAATATCTAATATCTACCAACAAAATATTTATAATGCTTGGCTAAGGTATAAAAAAGAAAAAGTAAGGGGCGGCGCCTGTGGTTCAAAAGAGTAGGGCACTGGTCCCATATACAGGAGTGGGTTCAAACCCAGCCCTGGCCAAAAACTGCAAAAAAAAAAAAAAAGAAAAAGAAAGAAAAGAAAAGGTAAATTTAAAGTACACAATTTCATAAATATTTATAATATGAAAGAAGATTTGTTTTTTTTCTGAAACAAAGTATACTACAGAAATACTGCTTTCCCACTGGAATGATAATAGGAATTATAATGGACAAATCAGGAGTGGATGGTAAAGAAAATGAATGATCATTTTGGACTGAAATTTCAATAAGTGAGAATGATTATTATGAAATCAAATTAATATTAAATATTTGGTTTTGAAGAAATAAACATACATGAAATTAGTAAAATACTGTATATACTCAAGTATAAGCCGAGTTTTTTGGGCACAAAATTTGTGATGAGTTTGGGTTTTTCGGCACAAAATTTGTGCCGAAAAAACTCGGCTTATACTCAAGTATATAGGTACTTAAAAATAAAGGATCATGAAGGTCAGTGGGTAAAATTTTACTTGTAAATGAAACCCAATAAATGACAGACAATAGTAATGTTGGAAAGGGCCTGTCCCTTCCATGTAGAGTCATCTGAGAAATGGGCCAAATGAAGCCAAGAGAATTAAAAAAGGAAATAACATTTACACAAATCTGATCTTCGATGTTGTCAATCTGGATACTAAAATCACCCAAGATTAATAGGCTGTGTGATTCCAGAGAGAGTTGAGAAAGGAAATCTATAAATTCAATAAGAAAACTTGTGGTTTCTCAAAGCAGGTTTATAAATTAAATTAAAAGTGTCGATAAATTGTGTGCAAAAAGCAGATAGATACACAGAAACAAAATAGAGATGTTTTGATTTTACAGCTGAACAGATTAAAAAATATTTACCTCTAAACTTCACAGACTAAAACAAATGTTGACTATATAAATCAGAGAAACAAGCTTTATGAAGCCCAAAACAATATTTCAATTGCACAATACACTTATTATCCAAAGTGAACCCAAGCTGTTCTTAGAATGTTGAATTTACCACCGATTTTGCAGTGTTGGCTGGTAATATTTTATTACACTACATTATAAGAACTCAACCTAAAACATACAACTGTGTAGTACAAAAATATAGTTACATTTTTAGATAAAATTAAAAATATTTGATAGCACAACAAAGTGATTATAGTCAACAATAAGTTATGTCATACTTCAAAATCATTAAAAGTAAAAATGGAATGAAATTCTCAAGGTGATGGCTGTCCCAATACCCTGATCTGATTATTGCACATTGTATGCCTATATCAAAACATCACATGTACCCCATAAAAAATGTACTATTCTGTACCCATAATAATTATAAATAAAATTTAAAAACATAAAAATGAAATGTACAATTTCTGTAAAAATTTGATATTATAGATTTGTGTATTGGAGGGATGTGGTCTACTTAAAGTTTCAACTATGTCTAAAAGTATCAAATGAAAGTAGTTATGTATTTAATAAGATGACTTATCTGTTAATACATTTTAACATTTTACCTCTTTATCTCTTAATTTTCTTTTAACAAAAATATTAGAACAAGTGACACAGAAAATATTAAATTCTAAACCCATAATTATAGATTTAAAAAAAAAAAACTAAGGCACAAATATATAAAATAAATTTGCTCAAATTCTCATGGATTTTTATTTCATAACTAGGATTAAAGATCCATGTTTCTTTAATTTTAAAAATGCTGCCACTTCCATAACTAAGGAAAAATCTGCTTCACTTCACATTCAGCCCACACACTAACTAGCTTATGTGACAGTAGGTGAAATACTTTACTTCCCCAAACCTGAACTATTTAATCTGTAAAATGAGAATGATTACAGTACTTAATGAAGGTGGCGGTTGTCAGTAAACACTTTAGTAAAGCTTTAAAGGGCCTGCCCAGTGTCCAAGGCTTCCTGGGTGTGGCCACCACCAACTGTTCCTGGCAAATGCCCACACAACAAACAAATGTTGATTGTTGGGTGAAAATGAGAAGTGATTTCACAGTATAGAAGAAAGAGTGCTTTAAAAAATGCAATTTGGAACAAAATATGGAGAAAAATCCTGTAGTGACTTTGCCTTTATAAATAACTATTTTCCCTTAACCTTATTAGAGTTTATTTTTATACCTTTAAATATATAATATTGAAGTACACAAGGTTATGACAGTTTGTATTTATTTCCCTCCAACTGTAGGTTGTATTCAATGTTTCCAGGTTCATGAGATAAAAAGATTAGTCATTCAGAGCTTTATCCAGGAAGATGTCCTGCCTTCTCTCTAGTTCATAAGAAAGGTGATCTGCCTTATCCTCTTCCCCTCAAGTGGGGCAGTGATTTTTGCCATGAATCATTTTAAAAGAAAAATAGCTATGTATTTCTGTATTTCTTTTCAGAATTACTCTCACTTATTTTATTTTCATCTTTGACAAAACAGCCACAAGGTATCAACAATTCCATTTAAAGACAGAGAGGAAAGTACACAATTAAGACTTTCCTTTCCTTTCCTTCTTTCTCTTCTTTTCCTTCTTTCTCTTCTTTCACTTCCTTCCCTTCCTTCCTTTCTTCTTTCATTTAAAGGCAGAGAGGTAAATACACAATTAAGGTCTTTCTTTCTTTCTTTTTTTTTGATTGAGTCCCACTTTGTCACCCTTGGTAGAGGGCCATGGTGTCATAGCTCACAGCAACCTCCAACTCTTGGGCTCAAGCAATTTTCCTGCCCTCAGCCTCACAAGTAGCTGAGACTATAGGCACCTGCCACAACACCTGGCTATTTTTAGAGATGAGGTCTCGCTCTGTCTCAGGTTGGTCTCAAACCGTGAGCTCAGACAATCAACCTGCCTTGGCCTCCCAGAGTGCTAGGATTACAGGCATGAGCCACTGTGCCCAGCCATAATTAAGATATTTTTTAAAGTGCACAAAAACATCTTTCCTTAGTTTTTCATAGTTTTATTTATAGATATCTTTCACCTCCTTTGTTAAATATGTTCCTAAGTATTTTATTTTTTCTTTGTGACTTTTATAAATGGTATTGAGTCTTTGATCTGATTCTCAGTTTGCCTGTTATTGCTATGATTTGTGAATATTAAGTTTATAACCTGAGACTTTGCTGAATCACGTTAATGGATTGGTAGAATCGACCTTGCTAAAATGTCCATATTCCCCAAAGTGCTTTACAGATTCAATGTAATTCCCCCAAAATGCCAATGTCATATTTCACAGATCTAGAAAAAAATAGAGCTGAAATATCCAAAGAAATTTGAAGCAAAAAGAATAAATCTGGAGTATCACATTACCAGATTTAAAACTACAAGGCTATAGTAACCAAAACAGCATGGAATTGACACAGAAATAGAAGCATAGACCAGTGCGCAGAGAACCCGGATATAAAAACATCCACACAGCCAACTGTCAACAATATACACTGGGGAAAGGAAGTCCTATTCAGAATGAATGGTGCTGGGAGAATTGGACAGGCACGTGAAGAACAGTGAGAGAGCATCTGTATCTGTCACCACTAATAAAAATGAACTGAAGATAGGTACAGACTTAAACGCAAAGCATGAAAACATAATGATGTTAGAACACAAGATTAGAAAAACTCTTCTAGATATTAGCCTAGGCAAATGAAGAAGACCTCAGTGGTTATCACAGCAGCAACAACCAATAAAAATAAATGGGACCTGATTAAATTAAAAAGCTTCTGCACAGCTAAGGACATAATCAACAGAGAAAATAGTCTACAGAAAGAAAGAAAATGTACTCACAAGCTATATATCCACAAAAGGGTTAATAACCAGAATCTACAAAGAACTCAAGCAAATCAGCAAGAAAGACAAAACTATTAAAAAGTGGGCAAAAGACATGAACAGAAGAACCTTAAAAAAAAAAAAAGATAGACAAGTGGCCAATAAAAACATGGAAAAGTGGTAGCTCAAAGGAGTAGGGCGCCGGCCCCATATACCAGAGCTGGGGGTTCAAACCAGGCCCGCGCCCAAAACGGGGAAAAAAAGTGCTCAGAGTCATCACCAGGGAAACAAAAATTAAAACTACAATGAGTATCACCTTACCTCACTTAGAATGTTTTTTATTAAAAAGTCCAAAACAATAAAGACGCCGGTGTGAATGCAGAAAGAAAGAAATGTCTATGCACTGTTGGCAGGCCTGCAAATTAGTACAAGCTCTGTGGATAACAGCATGGGGATTCCTCAAAGAACTAAATGCAGACCTGCCATTTGATCCAGCAGTTCTGTTACTGAGTATTTACTCCAAAGAAAATAAGTCATTTTATCAAAAAGTCACTTGCACTTGAATGCTTCTTGTAGCAAAATTCGCAATTGCAAAGATGTGGAATCAATTCAAGTGCCACAATTTGCAAGTGGATTACCACAGTGTAGTGTATGCGTACCATGGAATTTTACTCTGCCATGAGGAAAGATGAATTAAGGACTTTGGTGGTTACTTAGAACTGGAGAAAATTATTCTAAGTGAAGTATCTTAAAAATAGAAAACCAAACACCCTATGTACTCGCTATTAAATTGGAACTAACTGATGAGTACACATGTGCACAGAGGGCAACAAATCTCAGTGGAAATAAAGCAGAGGGTTTGGGGGCGGAGAGCGTTGTGAAACCTACCACACGGGTATGATGAACACTATCTGGGTGGTTGGCACACTTACAGCTTTGACTGGAACCTCACAAAGTGATCCATGCAACCAAAAACATTTGTACCCCTGTAATATTTTTAAATAAAAAACAAATGCACAAGACCTACATCCTTTTCTTTATTCTATTTGTTTTATTTTTCTACTTCTACTCTTTCTGTTACTAATGTCTTTCATATTATTTTTATAGAGCTAATACAACTTGCAGAAAATGCCCATGGTTGTAATCTAAATCATGTTCTCTACTCTTTCAGGATTCAATGCATTAAAAGCTCTGGTTCAAAATACAGACCACGACCAGCCTTTTCTAAGCATCAACCAAGCTGATCTGTAATATCAGTTATTTCAAGTTGTTGATTCTTCAGACACCAGAGAACTTTACAAATACATAGCAGTCTCTGTGTCACTTGATTTTCTACTTAATTTTTAATCTAGTAAGATTAAGTAAAAGAGAAGCCATATTATTTGTTCTCTTTCTCACACATCTAAACAATTGGAATACAAAGGATTACATGGAATTTTAGAGATACTCTACAGTGACCAAAAATGCTAAACCATACCAAATACTTACATAATGAAGTAATTATACAACTGCAGAAAACTCTGTTTTGCAAAGATAGAATGTTGTAAATGAAGCAGCTTTCAGTGCTTCTGTGGAAAACTCAGGATCTTCTACCTTGACTTTAATCCAGGACCTATGGAGATGTGAAGTTGTCTCAAACATACTTTTAAGGCCATTATTTTTTGTGATCAAAAGCAATTGATCCTCTCGTAGCATGGATAAAGTCGATTCACCTGGCTTATTGACAAATGGGTCACGATCTATTCTTTCCCAGTTTGGAGATCTTTTGTGTTTGGCAAGTAAAGCTCAAACTCCTCTGAGCGCTGAGATAGGGGACAATGCACCAGCTGGGAGAAAGACAGTCCAGGCTTAGTCTCTTTCAAAATCTCTGCTAATATTTGAAACAAATCAGAAATCCCAATGTTCACTGGTCACCCCCATGATTCCAGTTTGGCTTTGAATAAAGTACTTTGTCTGACAAATTTCACACAATTATCCTTCTCCCCTGAACTGACAGATTGAGTTTGTTGAGCAGGTTGAATATGTCGCACATGTAAGCAAATTTTGGGCCCAATTCTGTGCTGCCGCTGGTGAATGGTTTTCTAAAAATAAATAAATAATCTATGAGCAGCTCTAATAACTCAAAAACCCTGGCCAATATCTAGCTTTGGAAAGCCATCTGACTTCTGTATATAAGAGGAGATGTGTGTCCTCACAGAGCATGAACCACGTGAGTGAAGGGCATGTACTTCAATGTGGTTGATCCTGCAAAATGTTGTCTACTTCAGGTGACATTTTTCAGCTAGCCAGAAAAATGGCAAGTGGATGGCTTTCTTTGTAGATGACACAGTGCATAGGCTCACATACTAAGTGACCTCTCGGACCTGAGTAGTGAAACCAGAAAGTTGTCTCATCATGGCTGCCACTCTGCCCTATTCCTATACAGACGAAAAATGACGAGTTTTCCTGGAATGTAATCATTCAAAGACTTGAATAGCTCTGCGGTTGTGGTATTCTTTGGCAACAAAAGTGAACGTTAACGTATCCTCATGCACATCCTCCTGAAAAATATATCACACAAAACAAGCATTGCTGCCTTGTTGTCAACACCAGTAGACTGGTCCATGTCAGCCTGAATTGCATACCATGCTAACTCATTAATACTAACAATTGTGCCTCAGTAGCCACTGCTGTTTCATCACTTCCTCTACTTAAGATCCTATCAGAAAGAGGAACACGTGCCACTTTTTGAACTGCAGCCTCTCCTAAAAGTTCACAGCAAATGTCCCTAGCAACAGGCAGAATCAACTCTTCACCAAAAGCAAAGGGCTCCTCAGCTTGGGCTTGGAGAATGTGAATCACCTGTTGCAATGAACCCAGAATTTAAGTAGGACTCTTGGTATTTTCTTTTAAATACAGGTTTAATTTTGTTGGCAGTCTGAGTCTTCTGCTGTCTCATAATTGAATATTTGTACCTTTTAAAAAAGGTCACCAACAACATTTGATCTTTACTCATTTTTGCTAGTGTTAGCTTGTGGGCTTACCAAAACCATGACTGGGACATGTGTGCAGTGCAGGAAAGAGGCAAGGGAGGGGGGAAGTGATAAGTAAAACAACGGTGGGCCTGCCACCAGATGGAGCTTTACAACTGAAGTAAGAAGGTCACTTGACACTACAAAGCCTGCCACTGCATGCAGCTTAATTGTCACTTGTCCTCATGGACAGGGTTTTGATATGAGCTTCAAGCAATTGATTTATTATGGTCTCTGTGCAGTCAAACCTCTCTGCTAATCATAATCTGTACTTGCAGCTGTGCTCCAACACCACCTCAGCTCCACTCAGATCATCACGCATTAGATCACAACAGGAGTGGGCCACTAGACCCCTTGCCTGTGTAGATTATAATAGCATTGGCTGCCATTAGAATCGAGTGCTGTATTGAACTGGTGGGACACGGAGCTCAGACTGCGATTTCAATGACAGGGAGCGCCTGTAAATAGAGACAAAGCTTTGCCTTATCATCTGCTGCCCACCTCCTTCTGTACTGTGTCTTCTTAACTGTCTACACACCTGTACCTGGATTTGGGGACTGCAGTTTTAGATCTTCTTAGAGTTAATTCACTTTTCTTTATTCTGAAAGAATTGCATTTCCTGTGGAAAAAACTGATTGATTGATGCAAATATCATACAAACACAAGTTTTCCAGACAGTATTGGTTTATACATACAACAAAAATAATTTAAACTAACCAAAATGCATGTTTTCTTCCAGAAACTGTTATTATTTTAAACTTTTGTTAATTCACCTTCTATTCAATCTCAGCTGGGTTGTAGGCTGGAGAGCTCAGAGTGTAACAAGACCACAGAGACCTCAGGGACATGCTCTTTTCTGTCAGAGTATTCCTGGCACTTATTTATTTAGGATGTGCACTGGGTAACAGTTAATGGAGCTTCTCTTTCCCAAAACTCACATTCCAGATTATAGGTGCTTCTTAGTTACTCTTTATAAATTCTTTGTAAAATGAAATAACATTTGGATGCATCACTTATTTTTGTGTTTTCACCCAGAAGTCCTAAACCAGTGGATTTCAACCTGTAAGTTGAGACCCGCAGGAACTGTATTAAAGGCTCATGGTGTGACATTAGAAAGGTTGAGAATCAATGTCCTAGACTGTGAACAAATTTGCTCTTATTTCTATCCTTTCAAAAATACAGTTTCAAGGTACAGATGAGGAGACAGAGCCTCCAGGGAAGTGAAAGGGAAGCCAAGGTGTGGCCCACAGAACACACATTCTTACACACACATGGGCTATTTTATTTAACTCAATTTAACCCAGCTAATATTGGTCAATTGATTTTGTAGAATTAGCCACAAGACAGTTCTCAGCCATGTAAAAGCAACAATAGAGTGAGTTTAATCACAAAGAGAATCAGGTTTATATGCCCAGGAAAACTCATCACCTCTATTGGAGGGCCAATGTGAAGGAAGGATGTGGCTCAGTGACTCTGTACAGAAACAACAGCACATATTTAATATAAAGAACCAGAAGTCTGGTGCTGTGGTGCACACCTGAATAGCAGGTACTCAGGAGGCTGAGATGGGAGGATTGCTTGAGTCCAAGAGTTCAAGACCAGCCTGAGCAATAGAGTGAGACCCTGTCTTTACCTAAAATAATCATCTAAAAAATTAATATGAAATTTATGCATTGGAAATAGGTTTCCAGTAGTGACCAATCTTGTTCCATTGGGAAACACAGTGTTCAGGGACAGACTACATGTTAGAATTCTGGCGTCTGTTCCTGGCTCTGCCTCAGCTCTGTCACTCACCTGCCATGCAATGTGGGTGCATCAAATTATCATCTTTGGACTTGGCTTCCTCATTGCAAATGAGGAGGTGAATTTGATGCTCTGTAACATCTAAGACTCTATGAGATATTTATGGAAAGAGAAAACCAGAAACTTTGAGCTGGTAGTTACACCTGCAAGTATCTGAATTTGATAAAAGGGGCTGCAAGAATAATTCTTTGAATGAAATATGCTTTACAAGTAATAATAACAAATAAAGAAATAAACATTACTACTACATTTGAAATAGGAAATTTAGTTGGTCCGTTAAAAAAACATGAACACAAATTTAAACTACAAAATAATTTTAGGGACAAAGATAGCATACTTTTCTGAACCTACCTCCTAAATATTGTCACTATGGATTACAATTTCTTATCATAAAATTGATGTCACTGAAAGAAGCAACCAATGATATACAAGGCTCACTAAATATATTTTTTAAATATGCATTTTTTCAGAAAATACTTTTTTTGTTTTCTTGTTTCTAATTTGCATTGACATAAATAAATGTACCAGAGGAATAATTATTCTTACCTAATATAAGATCAATATAGTAGAAAGATAAGGAATTTCTCACTGTTTATTCTGGACTAAGAATTTAATGAAAACTTTAAAAAATGAACTATCACAAGGGAATTTAAAATTAAAATCTTCTAAACAGCATAGATTAAAAGCCAATATTTTCCGATCTTTGGGGGGAGATTCTGCTGTTTTAGTTCTGGCCTTGAGTAATTTCTTTGAGCTACCACATTTTTCATTGCATAAAAATTCTACTCATGTAGCATACATTCAGAACATCTTAGCCACTTTATAAAAAGTACCTTTTGCATTTTTTTTAAAGAATTTTGTGTTTGGTCATAGAAGTCACAAAGTTCACAAACTTTCTAAAGTAACAGGGAAACTAATAAAATATTTCCATTCAAATTCAACATGGCAATATTCAAACATGTTAATTTCTCTTTTTGTTAAAATAAAAGTTTATTAAAATCAAACGGTAAAATATATAAAATGTCTATTTCTATAGAATTCTGCGACTAATATTTGTCCTTAAAGATTATACTAGTCTATAGACAATGCTATTTCAAGACCACCTTTGCTTGAGAAAAAATTATTGACATGCAATATCAGATGTATATTTCAAAACTCAAAAAAGAACTTTACCTTCATTTCCTTTGTTTACAGTTTACAGTCATTGCCACTGGCATTTTAAAATAACTAATGCTTATAATCACAGTTTCAACACAGAGTACAATTTTTGAAACATATTAGCTGTTCAAAAAGCAACATAACCATTGTAGACTTAGCTTTTAAGAAGGAAGAATGTTGCAGATATTTTGAGAATGCAAAGATACAAAAAAAATAGAATTTGTGCAGCTGACGTAAGCCCTAAGCACAAACTAAGTTATAAGAAAGCAAGAAAATTGGTTTTGCCTGAATAATTAAGTGCTTGTCTAGTAAAATATTTTGAGATAATAAGAACATATACTTTTTTTTTTTTTTGCAGTTTTTGGCCGGGGCTGGGTTTGAACCTGCCACCTCCAGAATATGGGGCTGGTGCCCTACTCCTTTGAGCCACAGGCACCGCCAGAATATATACAATTTTTTACTTCCATCATTACCAAAACATCAATGTTATGACTGTAATATGGACTTTGTATATGCACAAATTAAAAGTGGGTAAGAAAGCAAAGGCAAAAACATTGCAGCTTAAGAGAACAAGTATATAAGAAAGTTATGAACAAACTTAGGAAATTATATGAGTATGTTGAAAACTTTAAATAAATAATTTCATTAGGAATCAAATAGCTTTTCTGTTGGTTGGGAGTTCATGGAGTTCCAAATTCTGGGAAGAAGGGGATTAAAAGTACATTAGCTAATGTTCTAATTTTATGTAGTTTGTATGTATATATGTAACATAAATATTTGGCTTTTATGTTTTTTTTAATTATGTTTTAAATTATATATTTTAAGAACTTTTAAATATTGAATCTCTTTGAGCAATACTAAATATTTTTAAACCTCATCAAAATATGTCAGATCTCAGCATCTAGTAACATGCAATAATGTACGTCTGTTTATTATTCAATTTAAAATAGATTTGCAGGTTTCATTTTATTTTCTTTTATCTAAGTATGTTTAGCCAGATATCTTGGATCATCACAGTTATTAATAAGTTGTTTTTTCTCTGCACAAAGGCATAAATGAATAATCTGTGATTCTTCTAGTAGCATTTTTTTTAATTAAAATAAGTTGCTAAATTATTATCACATTTAGAGTTTAGTATTTACTTTAAAAAGTAAAGTTTGGCCTGAAAGATATAGATTTTAGGAAGATTTTGTCATCTCATTTTTTTTTTAAACTAAACAAACAAAACTTTTTTCTATCAGTCTAAAGACAAAAAGGTCTTACATGTTAACAATGGAAGCCCAGTTCCTCAATAATCATCTAGACTTAGATAAACATCAGCAGATTTGAACTATTAAGGAAAATGACCCTGTCTGGAGACTTCTGAGTGGATAACGCTCTAAGTTCTGCTTGATAGATATGAATTAGATGATAGTTAAATGTGAAATAGTGTTTATCCACTGCCCTCAGTTTCTGTTATGCACTTCTGATAATCACAGCTCATCAGAATTCATCCCACTTGTCAAAATGCCTCGGCATTAAGATAACAAATCATGGAAGTAGAAACAGAGACAATGATCCAGTGATCAGAGGAGATGAGCGCGTGGAGAGCAGCTGAGAGCGCTCGACTGTCTCAGAAGAGAGGGATCAAGAGGGCCAGGGAGGAGAACTAACAGACTTCCAAGCAGTAATTTCCTGGTTTGGTTTGGTTTTGTTTTTACATGGCTGATAAATTTCAGTAAGTGTGAATAGCAGGCTGTTTCTCTGTGGGGAAAACAGTAAATGCAATAAATATAAAAGATTTTAAAGATTTATAGAGAACTTTTAAGAGAAGCTTGAGTAAGGTCACAAGTTCTAATAGGGGAGCCTGTTCAGATTCACACGTATATTGTGTGCCAAGGCGTGATGAGGTTGAGTTTCAATTTTTTGGAGTGTATTATCCAATTACCTCCTCCAAGGCATACCCCAAAACTTTCATCCCCTTAAAGGGTCATTGCCTTTAGAATCAATTACAAAAGAAAGAAAGCTTTCATTCAGAATTTTGTTTTTCTTTTTGTTTTTAAAGTACCAACTCTGATGTACTTTCTTCTCCATAAAGGGAGGTATTAGGGGGCAGCGTCTGTGGCTCAATGAGTAGGGCGCCGGCCCCATATACTGAAGGTCGCGGGTTCGAACCCAGCCCCGGCCAAACTGCAACAACAACAAATAGTTTCTCCTCCCTCTGAGTTTTAGGTACCTGTGGGTTCCTGCTGTCACAGCCACCACTGAAGGATTGCCTGGGGTCTGAGTTGTGTAACAATAGAGAAAAGATTTGAAAAGAAAAATTATATGTATATATAAAGAGTTATTAGGGAAACTGAAGAACTAGAGCTGAGGGAAGTTTTCTTCAGAATTTCAAAGCTGTTTGCATGAACTTTCACTTCACTCCTTCCTTCAGTATCTCTTCGATTATCAGTAATTGTAGTTATTGTATTGCAGTTACCCTAAAGTTAGTCTTTGGTGTTTGGGAAGAACTAAACAAAACACTAAGGCTTTTATGACCTGGAACTCTTCAGAAAAGCAGCAGCACAGTAGAAAAAATAGAATTGGCCGGATGGAAATTTTCCACTTGAGAACCAAAGCATACTGTAAGTGCAGCATTGCCCCAGAATCCAAAAGTCCCAGAACTCAAACTACTTGGAATCTAAACAAAAAATCAGACCAAACTTTGCTGGAAATCCGAAGCCGCTGGGGAACGCACCCGCCCAGCACGCTGTTGTCCGCTGTTCTGCGCGTGCGCGGGGCCAGCTCTCCGGCAGCGCATGCGCTTTGCTGTTCAGCTGAGTCCGGACCTGCCGTGAAAGCAGCTTGTGTGGTTTTCATTGCTGTTTTTATGCTTCAGTGCTTGTTTTTTTTTTTTCTTTTTTCTTTTTTCTATAATAACAGCAAAGTGTATTCTCCATGGGTGCTAAAAAGTGTAGTGAGGAAAATGAGGGTGAGAGGAAAGCTGTGAGAGCTGCCGTTGAGGTTGAGAAGGATCCTGTAGCTAAGCTGGCCCATCTCGCTGCCGTGTTCGGGTGCCCGGATCTGCTCTACGATTTTGGAGATAAAGAAGCTATTGAAGCAGCTGATATGGCAAAAGTCGTTAGGACGCTGACCTGTAGGAGATCAAAGTGTGGAAGAGATGGGAAAAACTCCTCTAGGTTTGGATTAATGAAAAACAGCTGGCTGGTGATGGGATCTCTGAGTTGACAATTTGTGGGAAGGCCGAGGTCCTCGAGGCTGTAGTGAAAGGCATGTCTGACCCGACGCTCAGAAGGAGGCGGCTGAGGCCTGAGGGCGCTGCTGGAGAACTTGAAGAAAGGGCCTGGGATCCATGGTGCTGGGGTGCTGCCAGTCATAATTCGGAAGCAGCAGCAAAGTTTGTGAAGGAGTGTATGAGTTTGTCAACAGTAAAGGGTATGTTTCCAACCAAGTGTTCAATGGTGACAAAGCAGGCCTTTATATTTTTATATTTTTAATTGTATTAATTTACATTTTTATTCAGATTTTATTTGTTAATATGTTACCTTAAAATCCAGTGTATTTACTGCTATAATCATTTTGACAGTTTGAGTTTGTGGGACCCAGGAACAGATTAATCCAGTTTCTATTATTTTAAAAGGGAAAAATTGTCTTGAAACTCAAATGATTTAGAATTTGAATGGGGTTCTGGAATGGATGGAGTTTGGATTCCAAGGTATCACTGTATATTTTCTGTTGTACTTGTATTTATTTCATTCATATTTGTCTATCCATCATATTACACTTCATTTCTTCATTTAAGACTTTTTTCAAATCCACTACTACTTTGGTTACTGAGTTGGATAGTAGTTCAAGAGTACTTGGCTTAACTATATATCATGTTTTTTTATATCATGTTTTTTTAGAATTTACACTCAGATTCAAATGTGGATTAAGCCAAAAGGCATAACATGTGATTGGAGGAAGCCTGGAAAGTTCCTGTTTATCAGGGATTTTAACATGTACATAGAAGCTCTTACTAGTGTTACAGGTTTTTTCTTCCATTTTCACGCACAATAACAATAGCTGACAAGATTTAGACTGGCCCAAGTACATTGTATGTCAAAGATGTTTCAAGATGTATTTGTCTTTTAGTTGACTCACATCACTGCAAGCTTTTTGATACACGGAGCACAAAGCTGCTTAACACCATTGCTATTAATGCTCCAGCCACACTGAAAACACTTCATTAACCAGCCTACTGCAGGATAATTGTTTAATAATATTTTGATTAGGTTGTTTAGTAGACAATCCATGCTGTAAAACATTCTCTTGCTGTCAAGTGAATCACTGATTAAAAAAAAAAAAAAAAAAAAAAAAAAAAAAGGCTACTGCAAAAGACTTAACAGAGTGTCTTAGGAAAACAATCAAAATGGGATAAAATAAAAAAACTCTAAGTCACTGTTCTATTACCCAATGTATTAGTTTCCTATAGCTGCTGTAACAAATGACCATGAACCACACAGATGTGTTATCTTACAGAGGTCAGAAGTCTGACACAGGTCACATGGTTTCCCTAGGGTCTTATTAGTAGGGCTGCACTTCTTTCTGGAGATTCAGAGGAATCCCCTGCAGGTTTTCCACAGTCCTTGGTTCAAGGCTCTCTTCCTCCAATATCAAACCCTAAAATTGGCAAGTAAATCTTTCTCATATCACACACTCTGGTGCTGATTCTCCTGCTTCCTTCTTATACTTGTAATAATCCTCGGGCCCACCCACAAAATCAAGGATATTCTATTTATTTTAAAGATATCTGACTGGCATCCTTAATTTCCCTTTCCCATGTAACTTACGTCTTTATAAATTTACTTGCAATGTTCCAAGTATTGGGACATGGACATCTTAGTGGGACATCTTAGTGTTAGCCTGTCACAATAACATGTAGATTTACAAAAGTTAGATAACTCTCTCTTTTCATACAAAAATACATTTCTTCAGGTGAATTAAGTGGTAATTTTAAAAGGAATGTTATGTTGTTCTTTGATCATCTGCATTTTAGCAAAGAATCTGATTCAAGGATTCAAAAAATTTTAGTTTTTCTGAACTCTTTCATATTTCTTAGGTTCTTAACATATGAAAGGGTATATTCTATAAGCCACAATGGTGAGATGAATTTTCTGTATTCAGGAGAGAAAGGAGGTGAACCCTATCGTCCTTGATGCTATAACTACTGGGACAGTGTGAGATGAGTTCAGTCCAAACAATGTCAACAAGGCTGGTATCCAATGAGACACTTCCACCAACGGCTTTCTTACCCAATAGACATGTCAGCTATTGCAATCATTTTGAAACATCAACTTTTTTTTTTTTTTAGAGACAGAGTTTCACTTTGTTGCCTCAGTAGAGTGCCATGGCATCACAGTGCTCAACAACCTCAAACTCTTGGGCTCAAGCAGTCCTCTTGCCTCAACCTCCTAACTAGCTGGGACTACAAGCACTCACAACAATGCCTAGATATTTTTAGAAACAGGGCCTCATTCTTTCTCAGGCTGGTCTCAAACTCCTGACCTCAGGCAATCCACAGCGTGCTAGCATTATAGGCATGAACCATTGTGCCTGGAAACTTTTTTTTTTTTTTAATTTGGAACCCTTATCATTTTTCATGTCATCAGCTATAATGCTGATGAAAAATACTAGCCACTTAAGTGTTTCTTGATGTCAGATGTCAGATGTCACGCTGAGATATTAAACTATGACATTATCATTATATGTTAAGCATAATTTCTAGTCCTTAATGTAATTGAGCATTACACTTGCAGAACACACAATATAGAATTAGGCAAATATGTAAGCAAGAAGAGACTCTAGAAATTGTTGAGTGTGATTCTCCAATTTTGAAGACGATAAATCTACAGCTCGGAGAGGTTAGAGAACTGTATTAACAGCAAACAACTAAACATTAACAGAAGAAAACTCCCATTTGAATCCAGTATTTTTCTCATATACTTGTGATATTTTGTACCAACATTGTTTTGTTAACATATGTGCATTAGACATGTGAAGAAAGCGAAACCTGGAGTGGATTTAAATGTAGTCAGTTTTTCCTCCTGCCTCAGGAGTTATATGTGAACATTAGTATACATTAGTATACATTTCTGAGAGTATAACATTACTCTCAGAAAATTACAGACCTCAGCAATGAATATGAAGGAAGTTAACAAGAATTGGTCACTTCTATAATTAACATTGCATAATCCCTATATAATTTGTATTTTGATATAAAATATTTCTGAGGAAAAGAAGGGCATAAGGGGAGATTCTATTATCAGTTTATATGAAAACTTGATAGTCTCTTGGGAACTACCAAGATTTTACCTGCCCTTGAGCTATGCATAAGTATAATATGTAAAAGATCTGAACTACAAAACTACTTATTTTCATATTATGTTATTCATTTACATACTTATGTATCTATTAACATGTACCTTAATGTGATACAAACAAAAGAAAATTCATAGGCATTACTCAGTTAATAATCTTGATAACACATTTGCACTAATACTCATTCATCTATTGAACAGAAATTATTAGGGTTCTTAAGTGTACCTATTGAAATATATAACCATAAGTTATTAAAATGAAAAAGATTCATCTAATGATATATTGCATTCCATGGTGAACAACAATATTATAATGGTAATTTTTTAATTTTTATTGATGTATTACAGTTATACCTATTTGGGCTGTACATGTAATATTTTATACACATGTGCCTACAAGGTATAAGGATCAGAGAACATGGGATATCCATCATCTCAAATATTTATCTTTTCTTTGTATCTCATACTTTACATCTTTTAATGTTCTACCTTGTTTCAAAATTTTGGACTCTGCTATCTAAAGATAATCTGGATAAAAGAATCTCAATTGAATTTCTTGATTTACCAATAACTTTAGTGCATTAAACACACCTACAGAAGAGGAAAGGCTTTTTGGATAAATGAGAACAATCTCATTATTGTTAGGAACAGCCTATTTGGGATTTAGAAAGTTACAAGTGTCTGTTTTGAGAATGATTAAAAGATGAATCTTTTTTCCAGAAATTTTATTAGACAAAGACACAGAAACATGACAGCATTTAGTCTCATCATTATTTACCTCCTTCCCATCACAATTACTTATATCTTAATTTATTTAGCAAAAGCTTAATGTTGAACATGCTTGCATAAAAGAGATCTACAAGTTACACATTATTGTTGAAATCTTAACTAGTTAATAAGATCGATTTTATACATACATATGTAACATTTTAAGAGCTTTAAGATATCTGTTTTCCTTGATTAAATTGTTTTAATTCATTTGTTTCCTTACATAATTATCACCAAGTATCATGTGCTAAACATAAACAAGAGCCAGTATAACTTTTATCATGGATAAAGATCTTGAATAAGAAACATGAATAATTAAGCAGATGACCCAAGTCATTGCTTAACATTAAAAGAAAATAAACATGATAAATTTTAAAAATTCCAGCACAACAAATTAGCCCATGACATGCAATCATCCTTGCATGGTTATGAGCTGAACAATAACTATAATTAGCCAGGCGTGGTTACTCCTCTCCTGTTATCATGGAGCTCTGAGAGGCTGAGGTAGGAGGATCCTTTGACTTTAGGACCTTGAGACCAGCCTGATCAAGAGCAAGACCCCATGTCTACTAAAAATTGAAAAATTAGGCAGGTGTTGTGGTAGGTCTTTATAATCCCAGCTACTCTGGAGGTGGAGGCAAAAGGATTGTTTGAACCCAGGAGTTCTGGACAGAACTCTAGTCTGGGCAACAGAGCAAGGTTCTGTTTCAAACAAAAACAATAACTGTAACTGTTCCCAACTAGAGTCTTTAGTCTTTAAATGATTGTGGCTACAACTTACAATAAAAGGAAAATGATAAAACACTTTTTGTTTTTTGAGAATCTTAAAATATTACAAAATATGCTGCAGTGTTTCACTTGGTTTAGGTCACTAGCCAGTGAGAAGTTAATCATATTTAAAAATCAGTATTTAACTTTTACCTACTGGTCTCTAGTCTTAGAGTGCTTACAGTGCTTACAGTGTTCATTCAAAACCTAAATCTAATTACAGTAGTTCATTTAACTAAAACAGACCAGGGGAAAGGTCACCAATTTAATATCACTCTTTCCAGTGGTAAACACATGCATGACTAATGGATATTTTAATTAATGGCCATGAATATTATTTAACAAATATAACAAGTCAAACATAACTCTTAAGGTAGGACGTGATTAATCAAGCTTTGCAAATTTCTCAGATCAACTTGGTATGTGCTTATTTTACAAGAGTAAGATCTTTAATTTTTTATGACATCATTATAATGCCAGTTTTTTCTAATTCACTTTCATTTGCATTTTAATCTAAAATTCACATAATGTAAAACCAATACAAAAAGAAGCCACATTTTATCATTATTTTGCTTTGAGCAGAACTGATTTTCAAAATTTCTATTTTTAAAACAATTATGAAACAAACCAAAAATTAGTATAATCTAAAATGCTAAGATTACTGCAACTTAAAAATTAGACACATGTATATTAAGGAATTTGAAACATTTTCCAGGAAAAATATTTTATATTCTTAGTCACTGAGTAGTTTTTTGGTTACTATCAAAAGTTATGAGTTCTTTCCTACAACCTAAGTAAATACACAGTTCAGTGTTATAAAATCCTTTCCTTATTCTGATCTTCCTGGATTGGAATTTATCACTGACAAATATAGCTGGAGGGTGGTGTCGAAGGATGCAGTGTTAGTAATTAACATAAGCATGGCTGTTTCCTGTGACACATTTTTTCATTTACTTTATAACATGTGTCTCCAAATCAAGCTTTTTTCCCCCTAAAACATGTGCTCTATATCCTTGTCCATAACCCTCTTTTCCCAGTGATACATGGCAATAGTGAACAAAACTATATCTTCTGGGGTTTTTTATAAATTCATTCTATTGAAAGTTAAATTTAATGTTGATTTATCTGAAAATTTAAATAAGAACAATAGGGGAATAAAAAGTTGAGCCTTCAAGTGACAGATTTTAAAATATGCCAATGTAGCTGTCAGTATATAAAAATAAAAAGTAATAATCATATGTTGATTAGAGGCATATGAAGATACAGAACAAACATGGCTCCAGATTCAATGTTCTTAAAAGATGAATTGTTTCATCTGGTGAGACCTGGAAAGAGTAAAGGAAAGGTTACTAAGACTGAAGTATCCATTTCGCCAAGGCCCCTGAAGAAAGAGAAAGAGCTTTCATAATTCTTGATAGCATCAGGAGCCCCTCTTTCGCTACCCAGCTCAGAATTCAATTTACCTGCTTGTTTTTCACTCTGGTTAAGTCAGAAAAAAGACAGATAGGTGTATCTTCAGTTTCAATGTAATATATTTACTTGATGGAAGGGAAAATTCAAAATTGATTTTCACCATGCTGCTGAGGTCAGATAAATTTTCCACATTCTGGAATTCATGAAGAGGTCAAGTCATTGATTCCTGTTAAAAATAAGGAGGTAAGTATCCTGTTCAAAAGATTAGAACAAATAAAGTCCTTTCTTTCTAACCATGACCCAACTGCATTTCTTGTATGTCCAGTCTATTAATTTAAGACCATCTGACAATTACTCTATAATTTCAAACTTAATGTAAAAAATAATGCCTTATAAAATTAAAATACACATGCCTCTTGGAGACTGCTGAAAGCAGTTCTGGCAAGAAGCAAAAAGCAATAAAATCATTGTCGCTGACTTCCTGTTAAGCATGTTGAATTGTCCACATCTGTAAATTCCTTTCTTCTCTAACACTGAATAAAAGGACAATAAAAAAAAAAAATAAAGGCCATACATCCATTAAAAACAAAGAAGGAGAGAAAATACCAATAGAAAATAGATTTTAACTATCTTTAAAAGATATATTATGGTGAAGAGATGAATTAGCAGAGCCCATTTCTTGTAACCCCAAGGCACACAGTTTCCAGATTGAAAGTGTACATCAGATGTTGAGCACAATGAATGAACACACATACACATGTGTACACAAATGTGCACACACAGAACATTATTCTGATGTTTTAAACAGCAGAACAAAGAAAATATTCAAAATATATAAAAGTTAAATTCAAAGGCAAAGGAATGTGAATAAGAACAGCTTCTCAACAGGACCATTGAGTATAAGAAAACGACAGTTCAATATCTTTGAAAATCCAAGAAAGTATTATTTTGAAACACAGTCCTCCACCAGAGCAACAGCCAATCCACTCTCACCCCTCTTTCATCTCTTCCAATCCACTACTATCCTTTCTCACTCACACTACTGGAATTTCTTCCTACCTTTTCTATCTACATTCTTCATGGTCTTGTCCAGATTGTTCTTTGCAAAGCAGCCAGAAAGAGTTCTGTTTTAGAGTGATATTTTTGAAATGCAAAGCCAGATGTGTACACTCTTTGCTGAAATCCTTTGACGGCTTCGCACTGTTCTTAAAGAGAAAAATCCACGGATGTCCTCATGCTCAGCACTGGTTCGTACCACACTTCCCTCAATCTCCTTTTCCCTTCCTCTCTGCAACACCTTGTATCTGAACAATTTTTACCCTCTAAGGAACAAACTCTCATTCTTTCTTCTCATAGTAAATGCATACTTATCCTTCAGTTATGGCTCGATAATTACTCCCTCAAAGAAGATTTGCTTGATCTCACAAGCAAGGTAACTCTTCCCCCATTATACAATTTAATGGTATTATATACCTCATATGTGAAACTCTTATCACATAATACAGCTTTACATTTTTGTAAAACTAATTAGATAGAATTTCCTTTGGACCCAATACAGTAAGCTCGAAGAGAACAGAGGCCTTGTCTACACTCATATTTCAGAATGCCTAAATCTTAGCCCTCAATTATTATTTAGTAGAGAGATGTATTGACAGAGAGATAAAGAATGAATGAATGACAATGAATGACTACTGAGACTTCTCATATAGGAATGTTGTACGTTGAACTAAAAATTCTCTTAAATTTTGTCATTGTCTTGATAAAGATCCTATATATTTCACATGTAGTCTAGGTTGTTTTAACATTTTGTTGCTGTGACAAGTGAGAATTTCTCTATTAATGTTTGCACTTATTAATTATCTTTGAATCATTATCAGCAAACCAGAAAATTCCAGTCCTCCACCCTTTTTTATGAAGTTGTACCAGAACCCAGTCACACCCTTTAATTCACCTGTGGCCCAGCTGCTTTACGGCTACAGTACCAGTCTTCAGGAGCTGCAGCAAAGGCTGTGTGCTCCCAAAGACTAACATACTTACTAGCTGTCCTTTTATAGAAAAAGTCTGCAAACTCCTGAACTAAAGGATAGGGATTAAATTTAGAATAGTAATGGTGATAGCAGATATTTCATTATTTTTGGTCTTATTAGGAAAATCTCTAGAGTTTCATGGCTGAATCAGATTCTCTTTGAATATAGATTTTTAGATTATCTTTTTTTTTTTGAAACAGAGTCTCACTTTGTTGCCCTCAGCAGAGTGCCCTCACAGCAACCTCAAACTCTTGGGCTCAAACAATTCTCTTGTTTCAGCCTCTGGAGCTGCTGGGACTACAGGGGCTGCCACAATGCCCGCCTATTTTTAGAGACAGGGGTCTCACTCTTCCTCAGGCTGGTCTGGAACCCATGAGCTCAGGCCATCCACCCACCTCTGCCTCCCAGAGTGCTGGGATTACAGGTGTGAGCCAGGGCACCCAGCCCCAGATGTCTAGGTTGTCTTACGTGTCCTTCAGTGTTTTGAATGCATTTCTCTCGTCTTCCAAAGTCTCACATTGCTGATGACAAGGCTTTTATAAATCTAGTTTCCATTTGCTTCAAGCAGTTTGTTTTGCTTCTAGTAGTTTTTCATTTGTTACATCTTTTTTTCTCCAATAAATGTATTTCTTTTTACTCTCTCCTAGGGCACAGTAGGGCTACTTCAATGTAAGTTTAATCTCTTTTATATTCTGAAAACATTCTCATCAATTAGCTCTTTGATCACTGCACTTCCGTTATTTTCTTTCTCAGAGAGTTGTTTCTTTCTAGACTACATTGTCAAAGGCTTCTCTACCCTCTCTCAATTTATTAAATTCTTCTGAATCTATAGCAGTATTTTCTTTATTGGATTTTTTATTTCCTTAACTATATTTTTCATTTCTAAATCCAGAGTTGGTTTATTTTTACATCTGGCCTGTTCCTATTCATACCCTTCTGATTCGATGTCCCCAATGCTCATCTTCCCTGATTTCTTGGAAGATTAAGGATGCATTTTTATGTTTTAAATTGTATTTGTGTCGTTCTATATCGTTCATTTCTTTGACTCTTAACAATGCCTGTTTACTAAATATGCTGACTGTTTTTTTAATGGTGCTAAAAAGAGACATTCCGAAGTTTCTTTGTGTGGTTTATAAACTGTGTTTAGAAATGTATCTTCAGCAGGATTTTCTTACTTCCTTGCTACTCCTTCTGGCATCATTAACAGACTGTTTTTTCCTTCTCTCTGAAATAGGTTTTCTGTTAATAGGTATGGTTGAGTTTCTGCTAGACTCTTAGTTTTCAACTGGTGAATTTGGGAAAGATGATTTTCTGTTTAGTTTTTTTTTTGTTGTTGTTTTTTATTTGTTTGTTTGTTGTGTATGTGTGTCTGAAATTCCAGGGAAAGAGAATAAAGTCTTCCACTATTCCAGAGGAATTATTTTATTTTCCAAATATTAGTGCATTTTTGCAGAGTGACTATTGCTGATCCCAGTCTATAGACTAAGTTCTATCCCATTTATGGTATTCCACTAGTCCTGTGACTTCAGTCCCAAAATACTAATGATGATATTCTCCTTTAAGTTTTAGGACACTTTGTTCTCTCCCCCTTCTACCATTTTTGGCAGCTCTAAAATTTTAAATTCTTCCTAGTATATTTATTTAGAATCCCCAAGTATTCTCAATAAAATAGAAAGTGTTCTAATGCAAAGTCAGAGGAATTCAAAGGCTAACACTTGAATTAAAATTTTGTTAGTCACAAACTACAATCCCAACCTACCCAGGCAGCATATATAACTCAGAGACTGCAATCAGAAAATACATTATCTATCCCTGGAAAGAATATAGTTTTATGAGTTATTTAATTACAGGAAGTCACTTGGCTTTGTCTGCTAATTTATCTAAAAAAATAGAGGTTTGGCCATAGATACACTTTTCCACTCATATATGTTTTAGCAAAATACGATAATTTTTTAAATTTCTATGTGTTCAAGGACATTCCTATGTGTCCTATTTCTATGTGTTTAAGCAGAAAAGGAATTGTCTTTCAATTTTGTTCTCCATTTATGGGATCACCTTTGGAAAGCTGGACATAAAATTATGAGTTTTTCCATTGATCTTTTAGGATCCCTGCAGAGTAATTACTTCATAGCTGTAGGAAGTAATCTACAGTTGGTATATTTTCTTTAAACAAGATATGTGGTTAGATAGTTAGAGTAGGCTAAATACTGTAAGAAAGAACATAATAAATGTTTATTTCTTTGTCAGCTTGTTGACAAAAGCTGTATCTGGCAAGAATCTGATAAAACAATAACTTGGGGACAGAGGCATCTTCCATGTAGTGACTCTGAGGTCCCATAGTGCCTCTGAATTCATAATGTCTCTGAATTTTTTATCTAGGAAATGAAAAAAGAGATACCAATTTAGGGATTCCTTTGCTTTTTTATTTTTAATTTCTTTTTCTGTAGCTTATTGTTCGTGTATAGAAATGCTACTGATTTTTCTATGTTGATTATGTATTCTGTAGTTTACTGAGTTTGTTCATCAGTTATAAAAGAATATTTAGGGTGAAGTTTTTAGGTTTTTCACTCTATAAGATGATGTTATCTCTAACAGGGACAATCTGACTTCTTTTATGCCAATTTGAATGCTCTCTGCTGTGTCTCTCCTAACACTTCTGTCTGGGAATTTCATCACTATGTCAATGGACAGGAGTGGTGAAAGTGGATATCTTTGTTTTTTTCCAGTCTTAGAGAAAACACTTTCAACTTTTCCTTGTCCAGTATAATGATGGCAATGGGTTTTTTATAAATGGCCTTTGTTGTGTTTAATTATGTTTCTTCTATACCTAACTTGTTGACAGTTTTTAGCATGAAGGGATAGTGAACTTTACCAAATCTTCTCTGAACCCATTGATGTGATCTTCCTTACTTCTCTTGAGGAATGTTCCTTCCATTCTTGGATTATGGTGAAAGATATTTTTAACATTTTGGTGGATTTAATTTGCTAGTATATTGTAGAGGATTTTTGCATCTACCTCTATGAAAGATACTGGCATATAATTTTTGTATTGTTATGTCCTTATTCTGGTTTAAATATCAGAGAAATGCTGAATTCAGAAGAATTTCCTCCTTTTCAATTTTGGGAAGCATTTGAGAAGAACTGGTATTAATTCTTTGTTAAATGTTTGAAAGAATTCAGCAGTGAACCCATTGGGTCCTGAGATTTTTTTTTTTTTTTTTTTTTAATGGGAGGCTCTTTATTATGGATTCAATTTTGTTACTTATAAACTGTTCAGCTTTTCAGTTTCTTCTTGGTTCAACCTTGGTGAGTTTTATGTGTAAGTAATTTATCCATTTTTGCTAGACTTTTTAATTTTTGACCTGTGGTTTGTTGTAATAATCTCTATTAGTACTTGTTATTTCCACAGTATCCATTGCAATGTCTTCTTTTTTGATTCTTCTTTTATTTATTTTGTATTTTGTCTTTTTTTCTTATTTAATCTAGCTGTGTCTATTTTACTTATCTGTTCAAAAATCAACTTTTTGTTTTCCTAATCTTAATTTTTTTAATCTCAAATTTGTTTAATACGTCCCTAATTATTTGTTTTCTTTTACTAATTTGGGGTTTGATATGTTCTTTCTTTTCTAGTTTCTTAAGATGCACTGTTAGATTATTTATTTGAATTTTTTCTACTTTTTTGGTGTAGGTATTTATTTCTATAAATGTCTGCCACAACAGTGCTTTTTATGTATTCCTTAGGTTTTGGTATGTTGTGTTTCTATCTTAATTGTTTTCAAGAAAGTTTTTAATTTTCTTCCTCAATTTATTCCTTTACCCATTGACTATTCAGAAGCACATTTTTTGTTTTCATTTATATGTGTTTTTGGCCAGGCACTGTGGCTTGGCACTGTAATCCTACCTCTCTGGGAGACAGAGGGAAGAGGATCCATTGAGCTCAGGAGTTGAGACAAGCCTCAGCAAGAGTGAGATTCTGTCTTTTTTAAAAATAGAAAAATTGGCCAAGTGGGGTGGTGGGCACCTATTGTCCTAGCTACTGGGGAGGCTAAGTCAGGAGGATCACTTGAGCCCAAGAATTGGAGGTTGCTGTGAGGTATGATGCCATGGCATTCTACTAAGAATGTGACTCTGTCTCCAAATAATAATGATGATGATAATAATAATAATAATAAATTTCTATGTATTTTTAAAGTTTCCAAAGTTTTTTTTTTTTACTTTTAACTTATAGTGTTATTCCACTTTGATCAGTAAAGATACTTTAAATATTTGGGTTTTTTTTTTTTTTTTTTTTTTTCATTTTTTAATTCTCTCAGGCTTATTTTGACATTTATCATATGGTCTATACTGAAGCATGTTCCATAGTCTGATGATAAGAATGTGGATTCTGCAGCTGTTGCAGGAAATTTTTCATAAATTTCTCTTAGGTTCATTTGCTCTAATGTACAGTTTAAATCTGATGTTTATTTGTTGACTCCTTTTTGTCTAGATGATTTCTCCAGTGATAAAAATAGGATGTTGAAGTCCACATCTATTATAGTATTGGAGTCTATCTCTGCCTTTAGATCTAATATTTGCTTTATGTATCTGGTGTTCAGGCATTGGATATATTTAAAATTGTTGCCTCCTTTTGCTAAAATGATCCCTTTATTATTACGTAACAGTGTTCCTTGTCTCTTTTTACAGTTTTGCCATAAAGTCTATTTAATGTAAGCATAGCTACCCTTGCTCATTTTATTCTTTGCATGGAATATTTTTTTCCATACCTTTATTTTTAATCTATATGGGTCTACAGGTGAAGGAGTTGTTTGTAGATAGCATATAGTTGTGGGTTTTTTTTTTTTTTAATTATCCTATCAGTCATCTATATCTATGAAGTTCAGACTTTAATTCACTTTGTTTCAAGGTTATTATTCATAGATGAGGACATCTGATTATTTTATTAGTTTTTTGTTGTTTTGTATATCCTTTGTTTGTCTTTTACTATTTATTACTGCAGTTTTGTGGTTTTCTACATGGATAAGGTTTGATTCTTTTCTTTCTTTGTGTACCTGTTCTACCAGTAACTTTTATATTTTTGCATATTTTTTTTTTGATAGCAAATATTGTCTTTAACTTGGAGTTGAAGGACTCCTTTTAGCATTTCTTGTGCCATTCTAGAAGTAATGAATTCCCTCAGTTTGGGGTTGTCTGCTTAAGACTTTATTTTGCTTGCATTTTGAAAGAATAGTCTCGTCAGGTATCATATCATTTTCTGACAATTTTTTTTTTTCTTTCAGTACTCTGATTATATCATCCACTCTATCCTAGCCTATAAGGTTTTAGCAGAGAAAAATAATGTTAGTCTAATGGTGGTTCCCTTAAAATGTGATAATGCCTTTTGATGATTGCCTTTAGCATCCTTTCTCTGTCTTTATCTTTCAACAATTTAACTACAATATGTCTTAGGGTGAACGCTTTAGGTTGAGTCTATTTGGGGACTTTTGAGTTTCCTGGATCTGGATATCTGTATCTCTCCTCAATTTTTTAGACTTGAGACGTTTCAGCTACTATTTCATTAAATATCTTTTCTGCGTTTTTCCCTTCTCTTTGCCTTCTAAAATTTCCATAATGTTCTAGAAGCCAGGAGTTCAATAAAATAAATAAATAAATTTTCTACTATGTGATGTTTTATTCTTAATTGTGTCCCATAAGTCTTGTAGTCTTTCTTCACTCTTTTACTCTTCTTTCTTTTTTCTTTTGCTCTAGGACTAAGTAGTTTCAAACAATCTATAGTCAAGTTTATAGATTCTTTTATCTGCTTGATCAAGTCCCCCATTGAAGTTCTCTATTGTGTTTTTATTTCATTCATTAAATTTTTCAGCTACAGTGGTTCTGTCTGATTTTTCTTTTGATTTTTATCTCTCATGTTAATTTCCCATTTATATTGTTAATTGTTTTCCTGGTTTCACTTAATTTTCTAACTGTATTTTTCATATTCCATTAAATGTCCTTAAGATATTATTCTGAATTCTTTTTCTGACAATTTGTTAATTTTCTTTTCAATAGGATGTATATCACTAGAGTTATTATGCGTTTTTAGTGTTGTTATACTTTTTTGCTTTTTTGTGTTTCTGTGTCTCTGCATTGCTATCTGCACATCTGGTGGAACAATTGCCTCCTCCAAATTTTCTAGAATGGCCCTCATAGAGAAAGACTTTCACTAGTAGTTGAGTTTTACCATAGTGACTTAAAAGGGTATGATGACACTGTTTCCTAATAAGTATAATAATATAGTCTCTATGAAGCTTCTTCAGCTATGTTCAAAGTCAGCCATCACTGTGGGTTTGTCACAGACCTAGATTGTTGAAGTTTGTGGCAGCAGCAGTGGCACCATAGACGATTATGTCCTTGTTGTAAAAGGCTTTTAAGGCCTCCAATTACCATACTATTCACAATGGGGAAACTTAGTTAAGAGGTCCCTCTTGGTGTCAGGTATGACATGATTTATACCCAGTAGCACTAGTACTAAATTCTGGGTGCAGGTCTGTAGAGTGACTGTGGGAGGGAGGCAGGCTCCTAGGCTAAAAGTCACATAAGCCTGTTGTGGTATCTGGGTTTTGAGGTTCAGGTTCTTTTTCTATGGCAGAGTTGGGTAAACGTTGTTCACAAAATTAATATCTTTTGCTGAGACATTCCTTAGAAGTTCAGGCTTAGCAGAGAAGGTCATAGCTATGATTCTACACCTGGAGAAAAGGACACAGCACTGGCATGAGTCCAGGAAAAGAGTTGCTCTTGAGATTTGGTACTGAGAAGCAGGATATGGCTCCCATTCAGGAACCTGAGTCAATTAGATTCAGTTGAAACTCATGTTCTAGTGCGTGAGACACTGTGTAGTGACAATTTTAAACACTGGGATTTGTGGTTCAGCAATATTCCAGACTTTGTGGGGCCAAGTGAATAGTTGTAAGTACCCTAGAATGGTGGAGAACAGCTGTCATTTGGATTCTGGAGAACCACACAGTGATGACTACACTCCACAGGGAGAGGACTGTCTCAACAGCTCAGATTCCAGGGATAGCTCTGGGGAAGTATTAGAACTTTTTGGCTTATAGGGTGGGACATTTCAGCTCAGCCACAGCCATGTTTTCCTAGGTTGTAGCACACTATGTTAGCTCAGCCCTGGCATGTGTAGCTGCTAAGATTGCCCAGGACACCAAAGGGTAATTGGTCCCATGTTAGCATAGGCATGAGAGGCATGACTGCTTTGGGAGTCAGGAACCATTTCCTTAGGATGCAGGATCTTAGGTACTGGGGTATATGAACACTCTGTACAGCCAAGGCACTGTTTTCTGGGATTCAACATAGTGCTGTTAAGTGCTGCTTCAACTTAGGCACTGGGAAAACATTAGTGTTCTAAAAATGGCCAAGGTACAATTTTCCCACAAGGAGGCTACCTCTTCAGCTCTGACCTGTGTGGGACAGGGAAGTAGAAAGAGTAGGTGAAGCAGCTCTATCCCTACTTGACACAACAGGAAGAGCTATAACAACTGATCACAGTTTAGCTTGGGGGTAGGGCACCAGGTTGTTGAGGTTTAGTAGCAATTTAGCCTTAGGAAGGAAGGAAAGCCATGGCTATTGGCATCCAGAACAAGACATATTCAGTTGTAGTTTCAATTCCAAGATGGTGTAACTCAGTAGCCATGTGGGCCATAGAGGGTGGGACATGGTTTTGTTTCCTTCTCTGGGTGAAGCATATCTGTGTAAACTTTAGGCAGCTCCCTTACTTAGGATTAGCACTGTGAGGACCATAGGAGACCCAAGTGGAGAGGTCTGTAGGTGTTCAAAGTGTTGATGGCAATTTCTGGGATTTCATCCTTGCCCCCCTCACCATAGGGAGAAGTTCTTCCTGGTTTCCAAATGATCTCAGATGGGATGGTGGAGGCCTGACATTTCCTTCCATGTTTCTATGTACTTGTTCTAAATTTCTGTGCAATCGTTCTGAATTTCTGTACTCATCAGAGTGTCAGTTACTCCTTTGTCACTTTGGGACTTTCTCTTTGTTATTTTCATTAAATGTAGTTGTTTATTCATTGTTCTGTCTTTGTGAGGGAGGCAATTACTAGGGACTTCTAGTCTGCCTTCCTTGCTGATGTCCTCTGTGTTTTTATAGCAGATGTTTGTGGCTTTGAATAGTACACTCTATTTAAAACATAATTAAAAATAAGAAGTCTTTTAGAGTATCAGAACAGCTTACTGACAGTAATGCAATAAATTTTCAATAATAGACAGGATATTCTATTTAAATATTTTGTCTATGCAAAGAGATACCATTTATCTTTCCTGCAAATTTATACAATAGAATTAGAGGAAAAGTACATCAGATTTGTAATATGTCCACTTCCCCTAAGCTATATAGGAAATACCAGAGGATAAAATAAATCCCTTTGAAAACTACCTGAGTCAAGATTTCTAATTGTGTCACATAGTATTATTTAAATTCTTAAAATAATTGAAAAAGCTTTATTTGTGCACACAGATACAGGCTAAATTGCATCAAGTAATTACTGACACTTTTTTAAAGGTAGATTAATTACAAATAATAAAATGATTTGATCAAACAATGATTTTCAGGGTGTTTGGGAGTACTGTTTAATGTGTAATTATTATTTTTTGGCTAATGTTATCATGGTAATTTCTTATATCTTGAATGTAAACCAAGCAAAATGGAGAGTTAATATCTTATGCAGAAAATTTTCTTTATAATTTTCAAAGTCATCATTCAATTTACAAAAACGCCATTTTCTAAAACAGCCTAAGTTTCCAAAAGGCGTTAAATATTCAAGCATTTGTCTCACCTCTCATTTTCTTTTGTCTTATATGTAACTGTGAGTCACTAAAATGTCTAACTCTGAAGAATTACTTCAGCAATACCCACAGAATTATTTATGAAGTTACCATTTCTTTTGGGCCTGATGTATAGACAGTAAAATGATATTCCCAGTTTCTTTTCCTCTAGGCTGTTTCCCAAGGTGGAGAATGGGTCTATTATTGTTGTACTATAGCTATTTAAAAAAATCTAGGCCCTCAGGATCTCATTCAAACTTTTGTTCCCAAGTACTTCTGATAGAATCAAATATCATGTAATATTTATAAATTGTACTCAAGCTATGAAAGAACACTTTGAGGGGAGAATAGGGAAATAAAGACTGAAGATAAGAAGTCATAGAATTGTAACTGCCATTTTCTGCTTGGTAAAAATTGTCTGCATAGTTTAGAAACTCACTTTTGGCAGTTTCTGTTTAAGGTCATCTTTCTGTGCAGGCCAATGGCTGAGCAGAAGATTTCTAGAGCCAGCAGGCATTTCTGCTGTTGTGTCTGCTAAAGGACAATAGAGAGTAAGAGTCGATAAAAAACAGAGCAAGGTGTCCTAAAGTAAAGCTGATACACATTACACTGTTGGCTATGGAAATGCTTGTATTTAAATGATCTTTATGGAAGCGAAGAAGAGAATAGTTTACTTATGTCATTCTCATGAAATAAAAATACGGTGAGCATTTACTGCATTGTCAGATTATTATGAATCCAAATTTAAACTATTGCAGCCAAAAATTTGAAAAAGACATTTAAACATGATTGAGAAAAGCATATTATTATTTAAGTATGAGGAGTCAGAGGTCATGCTTTTATGCATTCAGAATATTTGGACACATATTTACTGGATGCTGAGTTGAGCTATATATGTAGACATATTTCAGTCCCTCTTTAGCTACTAATTTTATTCTGACATTTATTAATAATAAGTATTTATTGAATATTAAATAAACATTTATTATTTTATTAATGATGAAATTAAGTTCCTATCCAGTTCCAAAATTAAGATCTCTGTGAAAGGTTTTATTTTATTTCCTTATAGACCAATACTATTCAATAAAATTGCAATGTAAGTCATAAATCAATGCTGCTTCTCTAATTTTAAACTCATTATAGCCATATTCAATAAAATGAAAAATATATAAAAAAATTTTAACTTTATTCAAATATTTATTCATATTAGAAAAGAAATATAAAAAATAATTTTTAAAACTTTATTCAAATTAATATGAGTGTACAATATTTAGGTAACATTGTTCTCACTTCCAGAGTGAAGTTCCATTTGTAGAAGAGCCCCTCACCCAGAAGACATGTTGTATACCCTCAAAATGTGCACATTAGGAGATCTGACTTCATGCCTCCCTCCTTCTGCCGTATTAATACAGCCCTTTTGGAGAGAAGTATGGCAAATCTTCAAAGATCTACAAGTAGACCTTCCACTTGACCCTGCAATCCATCACTAGGTAGCTACGCAGAAGAACATAAATCATTTTACTGCAAAGGCATTTGCACTAGAATGTTTATTGTGGCTCAATTTATAATTGCCACATCATGGAAGCACCCTAAGTGCCCATCAACTCATGAGTAGATCAATAAACTGTGATATATGTATACTATGGAATGTTATTCAGCCATTTAAAAAGATGAAGACTTCACATCTTTTACTTTTACCTGGATGGAGTTGAAATACATTTTTCTTAATAAAGTATTACAAGAATAGAAAAATAAATATCCAATGTACTCCATATTAATATGAAATCAGTATACAAACAATTAAATGTTCCTAAGAACAATAAAATGCTATTATAGTCTAGTTTGGGGGTAGAGAGAAGTTGGAGGGGCAAGGGCAAGGACATATGCCAGAAAGTCATTTTAATAATATTTTATTTTCTTTAATCAAATAGGTCCAAAATGCTATCATTTCAGTACATGATCAATATTTTAAAGGATATTGATCAATATTTTAAAGGATATTGATAAGGATATAGTTTATATTACTTTTAAGCACCAAGACTTTAAAACTCTGTATGTACTTTATACCAAGAGCACATCTTATTTCAGGGTAGCCACATTTCAAATGTTCAATAATCACATATGGCTTGTTGCCTTACTAGACAACACAATTGCATGCCATCTGGAAATATGTAGTATACTGAAAGGAATCAAAAATAGTTTATTATTTTATGAACAGATGGATGAATCAGGAACATCAGGTATGGTAGCTTCATTCACACAGATTTAAATGTTCTCATAATTTTATTAATAACATTTCAACATATTTCAAGACATTGAGTACATGAATAATCAGCCACTCCTTTATCTTTAATTATGAATATTTTATCTAATACTTGGGGCTTCTGTAGGCATGCATCATTATCTCCAAAAGGTAGACCTACCAAAGGGTAGATATATTAATATCTTCTCTTAGATACACCAATATGTCCAACATGAAAGCTTTGATGGGTTGAACTAGATAGCTTACAACAAAAGGTTTTCTCTGTTGATAGAAAACTAACAGAATACATGATCTAATGGAGCTAATATTTAAAACTATCTGCCTGTAAAAAATAATTAGGTATTTTTTCTCATTCCAGTTGACCTTTCACACAAAGAAGAGAAGGAAGAATATGAGGAAGAAGAGGAGGGGAGGAGGAAAAAGAGGATAAAGACAATCATCAAATCCACATTTAAGAAAGGAATTTGAAATCCCTTCACTGAGAGTAAGTTGTTCCAGAAGACACCCCAGTTTTTATACCTCAACCAACATTTACTGAATATCTAACATCTTGAAGAAGATGGCTCTTGGTGAGAGCAGTACAAAGAGAACATGTAGAGTAGAGCTAAAAACGAATTTGAGTCCTTACACAGTGAAAAATTCCCTCCACTACATCCTGATAGATGGCATCTCCTTAAATACTTCTCATAAACAAGAATTGACTTCCTCTGAGGCAACACATTTTACCTGTAAACCATTACGTTCACTCAAAGTTCCCATGTGAGGCCACTCAGGTGCTTCCTATACACTAGTCTCACCTCTATAGGCAGCATGAATCTATCTGTTCTGTAAAAGAATCTTTAAAATACTCGAAAGTATTTTTTTCTTTTTATCAGTATCTTTATTTCTTCTCTCTCATATAATTGTAAGCTCCTTGCCCTAATGATCTTTGAACCCTAAATGAATATTCGGTAACTTCAATTTTAAAAAATTGCTCATAACTAAAAATTTTCTTAAAGTGGCCTAAGAATGTGATTACTATTTTATTAGCTAAATTATAAATATATTTATTTATTACAGGTATTCATTGTTAACCTACTATGTACTAAATGGAATATGGTCTATGGTCTTTCCTTGAATAGTTTATGGTCCAGTGGAACAGCCAGTGACCACTATGGACACATGCCTCGGGTGTTGTAAATATAGAAGAAAAAGGTTTAGTCTAGTCTGGAATAATATTGATCACATACTGATTAATCAAATAAAATAATTTTTTCTCCTGAAATCCTGTGAAACTGGATTAGTCACAACTTCTAACTTGGAAAAGGTATTTACTGAATCTGCACGAAGAACTTTGCCTTTATTTTGGCTAAAGTTCACCCTTTTCTCACTTATTTCCAAGATAGTTTGAAATGTGGCATAGGTACATTCCACCCAACTAATTGACACAGGTCTTAGTACTGGAAGATGGCACACTACTACAGGTAGTCACTTAGCTTCACACAGAAAACAGACCACAAATTATCATTTATTAAATATTAGTGTACAACAACATCGTGGGTCTCATATTCAGGCTGTGCTTTGCCATTTTATTCACTAAGACAGGATATTATGCTGTATCAAAATAATTCTTATAATAACATAATACTTAGTACTTATTTCATTCCTCTGGTACACCAAGCATCTACATATGCAAGGGGCTTGGATTTAGTTTGGAAGAATTACTCTCAGTAAATCTATGCTCTATTCTTGCAAATGATTGGCAGAAGTAATGTCAGTTATCTATGAAGCTCTTGTTGCTAGAATTTCTCCCTATGCCAAGACCTTGGTCTTGGGATTCAAAGAATGAAACCACAGACCACACATAACTGACAGGATAGGGTTTATTGATGGAAAGATTGATAAAAAGATTGATAATAAAAAGAAAGGGAAAGAACGTCCAGCAGTGGAGGGGAGAACCTAAGTGGAAAGATCCCCTGAGTCTTCAGTCCAGGGGGTTTAAATGCTGCTTTCCTATCCTAGTGGCAGAGGGATCTTGGGGAAATGTGTCACAGTTGTTCAGAGGTCTGCAGGCAGAAAATAATGCTAAAATTAACACAGTAATTTGGTCCTTGCAGTGCCTGTCCCAGACAAGGAATTGGGGGAACCTCCCAGAAAGGACAGCTTATTTGTGCCTAGAGATGGGGGTCTGTGATGAGACTGGTATCTGAGCTCACTCAGGTCTAGAATATGGGAGGGGGTCCCTGTCCAGCCCTAAGAGGTAGAACCTTGTATCACTGTGATGGTTAATTCATAAAGGTGCCTTCGCTCCTTGTTTCTTCTACAGACATGCACTGAAGAATGATGTTTTAGTCAATGACAAAGTACATATACAGTGGAGGTCCTGTGAATTATATTGAAGCTGATAATCTAGTAATATTTTAGCACAATGCACCACACACATGTTTATGATGATACTGGTAGAAACAAACCAACTAATTCCAGTTGTACAAAATTGTGGCATATTCAGTGACGTGCATTACATAACACTTGATAATAAACAATTGTTTCTTATTTATGTATTTGCCATAATATAATTATTATTTCATTCCACTATGATCTAAGAAGATATATGGTATGATTTAGATATTTTTAATTAGTTGAGCCATTATTTGTGGTCTAAAATATGATCAATTCTGGAATGCTCCATGTGCTGATAAGAAGAATTATACTCAGTAATCTTCATGTAAAATGTTTTGTAAATTTCTGTTAGGACCACTTGTTCCAGAGTCCCATCTACATCTACATCTACATCCATTTTCTTTATGTATTTTCTGGTTGGATGATGTGTGCAGTTCTGTCAGTGTGGTGATGAACCCCCAGCAATTACGGTGCTGCTGTTTTTCTCTGCTTAGATCTGGCATTGTTTGCTTGATGAATTTAGAATGAGTATATTTTTCTTGTTGAATTACTCCTTTTACGTTATATAATGACCATTTTTGTCATTCTTTACTATTGTTGATCTAAGGACAATTTTATCTGCTATAAGATGACAAAACTTGCTTTTCTGGGTTACCATTTACATGAAACATTTTTTTCCAGCCTTAACCTGAAGTCTTAAAATGTCACTATAGATTCGATGTTTTTCCTGGAAAGTATAGATACTTGTCTTGTATTTTTATATCCAATCAGGCAACCTATGTCACTTAATTGGGGAATTTGAGCTATTAATGTTGACTGATAAGATTAATAAATGGGCTGCTGGTCTGTTCATCTGACAGGGTAGTCGTTCTCATTTTGTTTTATCTCTTTCCCTATTGTTTTGTATAAGCTCTAGGCTTTATTGTTAGGTGGTTTGACACTAATGGGTGACCGTTGTGATGAGGCATGTATAATGCAGTTCTGAATATTTCCTGGAGGGCAGGTCTGGTCTTGACAAATTCTCTCCATATTTGCTTCTCTGGAAAGGGCTTTATTACTCCTTCATTTATGGAACTTAATTTTGCAGGATATATAATTCTAGGCTGGAAGTTGTTCTGTCTTAAGAAGACTAAAGATGGGGCCCTAGATCCCTTTTGGCTTTTAAGATCTCCACTGAAAAGTCTAAAGTTAGCCTTTTTTTTTTTTTTTTTTTCTGTAAGTTACTTGATATATTTTCCTCATGGCTTGCTAGAGTTTCTTCTTTGTGTTGAATTTGGCTAGTTTGATTTCTATGCATCGTGGTGATTGACTCTTTGCAATGAATCTCCCAGGTGGTCATCAGCTTCCTGTATCTAGATGTCTAAATCTCTAGCAAGAGAAGGGAAGTTTTCCTCTATTATTACCTCAAATAGAGTTTTTGGCCCTTGTATGTTTTCTTATTCACCTTCAGGGATGTCTATGATTCTTATATTTGGCTATTTTACATGATCTCATAATTCTCATTGGCTTTGTTCATTCCTCTTACTTCTCTGTTCATTATTAAACTGACTGAGTTAATTCAAAAGAATTGTTTTCAAGCACTGAGATTCTTTATTCTGCCTGGACTGGTCTATTATTAAAACTTTCCACGGAGATTGGATTCAAGATGGCGGCCAAGTAACAGCTTCCCTGCAACTGGGCACTGCGAGTCTGGGGAGACAAGACTCCAGGCATCTCTGGCCAGTGGGATCTGCCTATGATCATCCCTTTGAGGTTACAGGAAGCCAGTAAGGGACTTCTGGACCCCAGGAGGAGGACAAAAACAGTAGAAAACTGGCAAGTGGCTGCATGTGTTCAATTGACCTAATCACGCCAGCAACCGTGAGTACAAGCAGCAGTGAGACTGCAAACCAGAAAGGCCTTACCTGTGAACTGTTTTGGTGTTCTTGGACTTGGCGCTCAGTTGAGCTGCCTTGGGAAGAGCTTGAGCAGGAGTGTGGAGAACGTTGGGCAATGTCTGGGGCCCCAGAATGAGCCACTGAGCTGGGCGAAGTAAGCCATTGTGAAAGAACTGCTCTGGCAAGCTTCACCTTCAGGGTCCCAGAGCAAGGATCGGGCGGGACAAAGTAACCTAGTGACTGAGCAGCCTAAAGGCGGGGACAGAATTGCCTTACAGCCTTACTCCTTAGGGGCAGAGTGAGACAGTTTTGGCACACTGGAGCCTTGGGCTGTTGCCCTGGGTAGAGTGCTGTGACGTCACAGCTCATAGCCACCTTAAACTCCTGGGCTTGGCACCGCCCAGACCTCCATAAGAGCTGTGCAGTGACACTTAACCGGTGACCCACACTCACCAGGCCTCTGCATTCCCTCACCAGGAACTGCGGGAGCCACACAACCCTACATCCTCCCTCCTGTGTCCTCTCAGCTCTAAACTAGCCCATTCATCTGGCCAGAGACCCTGGTAGCTGCATGCCCTCTGGAGCCCTCCCTGCCTCTGAACAGAGCCCTTCTCCTGGCCAGAGACTGCTGGAGCCTTTGGCTCTCTTTGCCAAAGTCACTGGGCACCAGGCACTCCCAGAACCGTGCGCACCACCCTCAGCCCTGTTGCTGGATCCGGGCGTGTCACAAACCAGAGCTGCTTCCACAACCAGAACTCCCTAGCTAGAGAAGTCCCAGAGGAACTACACAGGGTCACTCCCTACAAAGACCCAGAAACAATAGAGTGATCCTACTGGGGTCTAGTCTTGGAGAGACACCTCCCCAAATCTGAGGACGGCCAGAGGCAACAAAGAAAAACAATCATGAGGTGAAATCAACAGAAAAACTCTGGCAATATGAATAATCAGAGTAGATCAACTCCCCCAAGGATCAATGGGGCAGAAACAGCACAAGACCCCATGCACAAACAAATAGCTGAGATGTCAGAAATTGGATTCAGGATCTGGATAGCAAATAAGATCAAATTAGAATTCCAAAGGTTATCTCAAGAATTCAACGGATTCAAAGAGCAAATGACCAAAGATTTTGACACATTAAGACAAGAAGTTGCATCCCTCAAAGATCTCAGAAACACAGTAGAATCCCTCAGTAACAGAATGGAACAAGCAGAAGAAAGGATTTCTGACATTGAAGACAAAGCTTTCGAACGCACCCAAACCCGCAAAGACGA
>CAUYPK010005054.1:0-46557 GCA_963574355.1 Loris lydekkerianus | reverse complement strand
ACTGAAACTGCAAGAGCAGGCAACCTAAGATAGGGGCTATGTTTTTCCGCCATACAAAAAACAAAAGAGGGAATTGTTGGGCCCTGCCATGTGCCTGAGGCCTAGTGCAACTTCCTGAGCCTGACTAGAAGTAGATCCATGGAGCTACTTCTGCGTAGCAATGACTCAGCTAGGCCTGGCCTGAAACTGCCTCTACCTAGATACAGTCAACGTGATACCATGCCATTGGCCCAACCCTGTCAGGCACCTCATCCCCTGCCTTCTCTCCCCTCTCCCCCTTCCCCAAGCTCTATATAAGCGGCTGCTTGACACAATAAAGTTGACTTCAGGCTTAAAAAAAAAAGAGAGAAATGAAATCAGAAAGGAAGAGCAAAGAGAGGGAAGGAGGGAGGGGAGTGGGGCTTTGGTGTGTGCCACACCTTTTGGGCGCAAGACACGATTGTAAGAGGGACTTTACCTGAAAAATGCAATCAGTGTAACCTGGTTTATTGTACCCTCAATGAATCCCCAACAATAAAAAATAAATGAAAAAAAAAAATAAATAAAAATAGAAAGCACCTCTTAAAAAAAAAAAAAAGATAATTTTATTCCACAGCTAACACTATTATAACTGCATTTTCTCATATTTTACAGTGGTTTGACAGCTGTCTTCCACAATGTAGAGGCATTGCTGTTGTCTGTCCTGTTAACCACTTCTGTCTCTGGTTTATTATACTGCTGATGTACAGTTTTTTCCCTCTACCTTTTACACTCTGCTTTTTTATTTCAATGTTTTTGAAGTGGTGTACTGGAAATATTCTTTTTTATATTAGGTTTGTATGTAAAATTATATTTAGGGGCATTTAGTTTTTTTTTTTTTTTTTTATATGAACCTAAAAATTTGCGTTATAAATATTTATTGAAAATAAACTCGTGTTTGACTTTACTTTTCAGTTTTTCAGTTCTCTGAATCAAATCATTTTTTATTTTTCAAGACAGGGTCTTGCTCTGTCACCAAGTCTAGAGTGCAGTAGCATCATCATAGCTCGCTGTAACATTAAACTCCCAGCCTCAAGCATCCTACAACCTTAGCCTCCCGAAGTGCCAGGATGACAGGCATGAGCCACCAGTTTTGTGAATTGTTTCATGGACTTGCATCTTGCCAGTGAGCCTTCTCTAACTTCTAGAATAAAAATATTTTTATGTTCTATTCTTTAACATGGTATCTGCTTGAAGTATTACATATTTAAGACCTATAAATAGGTTTAAAGGATAATATAATGAATACACGTGTGCCCACCATCTAGGTGAAGAAATGAAACATTACTGAATTCTTGGATTTTCCTCTCCTGTGGTATCCTTACCCAACCACTCTTACATGTTTTATAGTAGCCTATATATTTATAGCATATGCACAAATTAATGTGTATTATATAATGTTACTTTGCACATTACACATTAAGTAGTTATACATTTAAAATGTATTTGAAGGGAGGAGCCTGTGGCTAGTGAGTAGGGCACCTGTGGCTAGTGAGTAGGGTGCCTGTGGCTAGTGAGTAGGGTGCCTGTGGCTAGTGAGTAGGGCGCTGGCCCCATATATCACAGAGGGTGGCGGGTTGGAACCCAGCCCCAGCCAAACTGCAACAAAAAATAGCTGGGTGTTGTGGTAGGTGCTTGTAGTCCCAGCTACTCGGAAGGCTGAGGCAAGAGAATCACCTAAGGCCAAGAGCTGGAGGTTGCTGTTGCTGCCTCCAGGGAGACAGAGTAAGACTCTGTCTCTAATTAAAAATAAAATAAAATATATTTGAAGACCTGCTTAGTAAGTGTATCTATATTCCAATTATAGACCCATGTATATATGTACACACACACTCACACTCACACTCATTTAGCACATGCCAAATAAGGCATGTGTTTTGTGAATAGGATCCTAGTTGGTAAACCTGTTTGACACCATTTGTTTGAAATTCCTCCAAGCTCTAGTTCTTTATTTTCATATATACATAGTTCTATTCTGTGTGAATGTGCCATTTTTCATTTAGCCAGCCTGCTATCAAAAGCCACCGTGGGTTTGATTTTTCAAACAATGTTGCCCTGAACTCTCTTGTATCTTTCCATTTGTTGTTGATTGTTTTACAGTTGTAGTATTGAGTTGTAGATTTTCCCCCTATATCCTGTACCTTTGTTATTTGTGTGATAACTTCTCCTAGTCTGTTGTTACTCACATTGTAATTTTCTGTGGTATATTTTGAACAGAATTTTAAGATTTTATTTATTTATTTTTTGTAGAGACAGAGTCTCACTTTGTCGCCCTTGGTAGAGTGCATCACATAGCTCACAGCAACCTCCAGCTCCTGGGCTCAGGTGATTCTCTTGCCTCAGGAGGCTGGGACTACAGGAGGCTGAGGGACTACAGGTGCCCAGCTGTTTTTTTTGTTGTTGTTGTTGTAGTTGTTGTTGCAGTTTCGCCAGGGCTGGGTTTGAACCCGCCACCCTCGGTACATGGGGCTGGCGCCCTACTCACTGAGCCACAGGTGCCACCCCAGAATTTTAAGATTTTAATATGTTATCATATATATTTTAATTTTCTACTTTATGGTTCACACCTTTGTGCTTTATCCTTTCTAACAGAGATCACAAAACGTTGTCTTATTTTCTTCTGAAAGATCCGAAACTTTGCTTATTCACATTATGATCTCTGAACTATTGGGTATAAAACTGTTAGATATATTGTGATTAGAATCTAATTCAATATTAAAAAAATGGATAATGAAAATGTCCTGTACCATTAATTGATATCTTTCTACATTAATGTTCAGTATCATCTCTTCTATATAAATATGTGGGGCCATTTTCTTTTGTTTTCTTCCTTTTTTTTTTTTTTTTCTTGCCGAAACCCAAATGTTTTTTATTTGGATTTTCTATTATAACTACCTCTCCACATCATTATTTGTTCTACCTTTATTTCTCATCATTTTTATTCCAAGAATCTATTAAGTCTTAAAGACAGTAATTAACTTTGTTAAATTAATAAATGCTAGTAGGTGGAGGAAACACTTGAGTGCCACGAAAAGCTACTTGTTTTTCTCTGGGCAAAGAACTCACAGGGGTTATTGAGATTTTTATTTATCTGACAGGCACCTATAACAGATGGTTTTCTATCTGTTTATATGTGTATTATTCAACAAAAGCCAAATTTTCAAAGTTAGGATGACGAGGAAAATCAAAATGAAATATTACAGTTGTATATTTTTCAAGAGATACTATGAAGGCTTTTTCCAACCAGTAAGGGAATTAAAGATCTGAGCACTGTATAAGGACTCATTTTAATTTCTGTTCTCCAAAAGAGTAAATCTATTTCAGAAGAGTACACCCTCTGTTATTATTCTGTTAGAGTTTTCTTTAAGAAAATAACAACTTAATAATTAACATAAATGTAAACTCCAAATTATTAGTGCAAATATTTTTACTATTCCATTGTCCTCTTGCAAAATGGTACATTCCATTGGTGACTTGAATGATTTTTTAAAAGTATTTCTTGCCTTAAAGATTTTATAACTTCAGTAGTAAATTCTATTATTCTATTTACTTATTTATTTTCTAATGTTATGGCAAATACATATCTTCCAGTTTTGTGCCTCAGGTACAGAGTTTAACAGAAATGCTATGGCAGGAAATAATGTTTTCCTGGGTCCAAATGGTCTTTGTGGCAATAGTTACTGAAGGAGCAACTACTCAGATTTGCATTGACTTTCAGTGATGTTTCCTGGGGGCACACAAGACTCTAAAGGCATTTTCTCTTATCCAAGAATTGGAAAGTTTTATGGACAGTATTTACTGATCAATTCTGCCATTGGGTGGATTTTATTGACCACTGTTTGACATTCTTTTGAAATGTTCTCCTGATGAGGAAATCTGGACATGCTAAGACTGAAGCACATTGAGATGTTAAATGTGTTGGATAATATTAAATATAAAATCAGTATTAAAAATTAAAATTCAGTTCATAAGAATTTAAAATCAGACTCGGTGCCCATAGCTCAGTGAATAAGGGCACTGGCCACATACACCTAGGGTGGAGAGTTTGAGCCCAGCCTGAGATTGCTAAACAATAACAACTGCAACCCCAAATAGCCAGGTGTTGTGGCAGGTACCTGTAGTCCCAGCTACTTGGGAGACTGAGGCAAGAGAATTGTGTCAGCCCAAGAGTTTGAGGTTGCTGTGAGCTATGACACCACAGCACTGTACCAAAGATGACATAATGAGACTCTAACTCAAGGGAAAAAAAAAAAAATTAAAATCAAACACAGCAATACAATACATAAAAGATATACTTAAGTGAAATTTTGTAGTTCATATATGGAAAAAAGAGAGACAGAAAGAGATCTTAAATGTTCTTTATTAGTTTTTCATTGCTATTGTAAGAAATTATGCGAAATTTGGTGATTTAAATGAATCATCTTGTAATTCTGGAGATAAGAATTTCTAAATCATTTTCATGGGCTAACGGCAAGGCTGTTTCTTGGGAACCTTTGAGAGGGTGGAGAGAAGCCTTCTATTTTCCTTTTCTGGTTTTTGAGCTGCATTTATGACTTGCCCTTTCTTTTATCTCCAAAGCCAGAATTGTAGCATCTTCAAGTCAACTCTGATTTTGTTTTTACATATCCTCTATCTTTTTAAGTGCTTCCCCCTTACAAGAACCTCTGTGATTACATCAGAACTACTCAGATAATACAGGATTACTTTCTTTTTTTCTTGTGATACTTAGAAGATTATTATTATTTTTTTTTATTGTTGGGGATTCATTGAGGGTACAACAAACCAGGTTACAGTGATTGCATTTGTTAGGTAAAGTCCACTTATAATTGGGACCCATCCCCAAGAGGCATCTCACACCCTGTGACTCCTCACCCTCTTCATCTTTCTCTCATACTGCACCCCACCTTCACCCTCCCACCACCATGTACTAAGTCATCAATTGTCCTCATATCAAGATTGAGTACATATGATTTTTGCTTTTCCGTTCTTGTGATGCTTTAGTAAGAAGAATGGGTTCCACTTCCATCCAGTTTAATACAAAAGCTGTAAAGTCTCCATCTTTTTTAATGGCTGAATAGTATTCCATGGTATACATATACCACAGCTTGTTAATCCATTCCTGATTTGTTAGATATTTAGGCTTAAGGTCCTTAACCATATCTGAAATGTCTGTATTTTCATTTAAGTTAACATTCAGAGTTTATATGAATAAGGGCACAGACTCATGACACAGGGCATTATTTAGCCCACCATAAATATTTAATGTTAGATATAAATTTATAATATTCACAGTAAAATCACATATATTTTGGATTATTTAAAGAAACATGGTGAAATGATGCTCAACATTTGACTTTTATGCATATCTTGGATTTTATTTATTAGGTAGTTATTTTAATAATATAATCATTATGATACTAATATCTAATATTTCATCATATTGCATAGGTTCAAGCCTCACTTTTAAACATATTTAATATAATAAATATTTATATTTAGAAGATAGAACATAATTTTCCTCTGAACATTAAATTAAGACATTGGAGTAAACAACAAATATATTAACTGTCATTAAACTATACAGCTCAATGTAGAAATGCATCAATTCTAAACATTTATGCAAAATTTAAAGAAACATATCCTTGGATTTAGAAGAATGTGACACTGATGGTTTAGTAATCTTTTCATGTGAAGTCAATCAAATCTGGTTATCAGGTAAACTAATATTTCAGAAAATATCAAAGAAATGGAGAAAAGAATTGACATCTGTTATTAAACATTGAAAAAAATATAAAAGCAAGTGGTAGAAAATAGTTATTGGTCTTGGATTCCGTACAATTATCTTAAACTCTTGTTTTTGTTTATCGGATTTATAACTTTGGAGAATAAACTTATTTAAATATTTAGCTTCTCATTTCTCTATTACTTGATATTGTTCAGCATATGAAATTGTTTGAAAAAATAGTAGAAGGGGGAGGCTCCTGTGTCTCAAGGAGTAGGGCACTGACCCCATATGCCAGAGGTGGTGGGTTCAAACCCAGCCCTGGCCAAAAACTGCAAAAAAAAAAGACAAGAAAGAAAATAAAAGAAAAAATAGTAGAAGGAATAGAGTAAAATGATAGAATACCACAAAATTAACAAGAAATATAGTCTTTTGAAAAGGAAAAGAGAGACTTTAAACTAGCATGTCAATAAGGATAATAATATCCAATTTAGGGATTTATTTACTTTTGAGATCTTAGAACATTTTAACTCTAATGTCCTTTATTCTGCTTCCAAATTTTGTAGTAGAACTGACAAGAATAGTAAAGGCACTTAAGAAACTATAGATAATTTTCTTTTAGAAATTTAATTATTCCAAATGCATTTTTATATGTAGCTATATATTTGTCTTTTCTGATGCTATTTTTTTCTGCTTTTCTTTTTGTTTGTGATTTTCTTCTGTCTGAAGACATTGTAGTGTTCTTTTTAATGCTAGTAGGGGGTATAGACAACCAGGTCAGAATATTTGAGTTTGTTAGATAGAGTTCTTCTTGTAGTTGTTTTCCACACCCAAAAAGTGTACCATACCCCTACGTTGTGCCCATTAAGTGGGAGCACACCAATCTCCCCTCTCCCTTACTCTCTCTACCTCATCCTTCCCACTCCCCCCCAATTTGAATTGAATAAAGTTTGTCTCCTATGTGTGCATGGAGTAGATCATCTACTGTCTTCATGTTAGTATTAAATACATTGGATATTTGTTTTTCCATTCTTGTAATACTGTACTAAGGAGAATGTGTTTCAATTCCATTCAGGTTAATACATAAAATGTAAAGTCATCATCTTTTTTACAGCAGAATGGTATTTCATGGTATACATTTACCAAACCTTATTAATTTATTCCTGGATTGTTGTACATTTAGGTTGTTTCCACATCTGTATGACTGTAACTGTATCTGTGATAAACAATCTAGTGAAAATATCTTTATGATAAAATGATTTTTTTTTCTTCAAGGTAGATGCCTAGTAGTGGGATTATGTGGCTAAATGGGAGGTCTAATTTGAATTATTTGAGGATTCTCCATACTTTTCTGCAAAGAGGCTTTATGCATTTGCAGTACCAGCAACCTTGTAAAAGTGCTTTCTCTTTGCATCCAGGCCAATATATGCAATGCTGTGACTTTGTGATGTGGGCTAATCTCACTGGGGTTAGGTGATATTTCAGGGTGGTTTTAATTTGTATTTTTGATAATTAGGGAAGATGAACATTTTCTCATATTTCTGTTAGCCATATGTCTGTGAGTTTCTTATCTCTGGGCTAGTGATAGATGGAATTGTTTGATCCTTTTTTGTTAATTTGAGTTCTCTATAGATCCTAGTTATTAAATATTTGTCAGATTCATAACATGCAAATATCTTTTTCCATTCTGAAGGTTGTCTATTTGCTTTGGTTGCTGTGTACTGAGCTGTAAAGAAGCATTTCAGCTTCATTTTTTTTATTCATATTTTATTTTTTATTTTAAATTAATATGAGGGTACAAATATTAATTTATACTATTCTCACTTCCCAGGTAAAGTTTGAGTTGTAAAATAGCCCCTCACCCAGGGGGGCATGTTATACACCCTCAAATGTGCAGAATATACAAAATCATGCCACATGCCCTCCCTCCTTCTGCCAATCATCTTCCTCTTCACCTTTCCACTCCCTCCTCCCCTGCCCCCTTACTAAACTATATTTGTATTTTATTGTTCATATGAGCATGCAATTATTTATATATTGTTTTCATATTAGCATTGAGTACATTGGATATTTATTTTTCCATTATTGTGATGCTTTACTAAGAATAATGTGTTTCAGCTTCATCCAAGTAAAAATAAAAGATGTAAATTCTCCATCTTTTTTAATGGCTGAATAGTATTCCATGTATACATATACCACAACATATATCACGATGGAGCATTTGTGTTGCTTCCATCACTTGGCAATTACAAATTGTGCCACAATAAATATTCTCATGTATGTTTTTGTAGTAAAATGATTTTTGTTCTTCTTTGTAAGTACCTATTCATGGAATTGCAGGATCAAATGGAAGGTCTATGTTTAGTTCTTTAAGGATTCTCCATACTTCTTTCCAAAGGATTCACCATAGTTCTTTCCATTAGTTTTCAATTCCACCAGCAGTGTGGAAGTGTTCCTTTCTCCCCACATCCATGCCATCATCTGCAGTTTTGGACTTTGTGATATGGACTAATTTTACTGGGTTTAGGTGATATCTCAGAGGGGTTTTGCTTTACATTTCCAAAAATGACATATGAATGACCAACAAACACATGAAAAAATGCTCATTATCTTTAATCATCAGAGAAATAAGTTTTGGGTTAATTAAGTCTCATTTGTTTATTTTTGTCACTGAATTCCTTATAAAATCTTTCCCCAAGACAACATCCTTAAGAGATTTCCCTAATTCTTTTAGGATTTTTATCATTTCATGCCTTAGATTTGAATATTTTATCCATCTTGAATCAATTTTTTTAAGTGGTGAAAGGTGCAGGTCCAGTTTCAGTCTTTTACATGTGATTATTCAGTTCTGCCTGAACCTTTTATTGAATAAGAATACTTTTCCCCAGTGTATGCTTTCTTTTTTCTTTTTCTTTCTTTCTTTCTTTCTTTCTTTCTTTCTTTCTTTCTTTCTTTCTTTCTTTCTTTTTTAAATCAAAGATGGGCTACTTACCCCATTGTATGATTTTGGTTGGTTTATCAAAGGTCAGATGTCAATTAGAGACTGGTTTTCTCTTGGTTTTCTATTTAGTTCTATATGTCTATGTCTATATTTTGTGCTAATGCCATGCTGTTTTGATCACTGTGCACATGTAATATAACCTAAAGTCTGGTAGAATAAAGCCTCCAGTTTTGTTTTTATTCCTGAAAATTTTCTTAGCTATATGGGTTTTCTTCTGGTTCCAAAAAAGCAAAGAACTATTTCTTCTAGTTCTTCAAAGTATGATGTTGGTATTTTGATGGGGATTGCAGTGAATATATAAACTTCTTTGGGTACTATAGAAATTTTAATAATGTTGACTCTTCCTACCCATGATCATGGTATTCTCTTCCATTTGCTAATGTCTTTAGCTATATCTTTTTTTAGGGTTTTAAAATTCTCTTTATAGAGGTCTGTCACCTCTTTAATTAGGTATATTCTTAGATAGTTCATTGTCTTTGAAGGTACTGTAAAGAGAATTGTGTCTTTAATTAGCCTCTTAACTTGGCTATTGTTGGCCTTCACAAAGGCTATTGATTTGAGCACAGTAATTTTATACCCAAAGATGTTGCTACATTTCTTGATCACTTCCCAGAGTATTGTGATGGAATCTCTAAGTATAAGATCATAAAACTAGCAAAGAGAGAGAGTTTGACCTCCTCTTCCTCATTTGAATGCCCTTTATCTCCTTATCTTGTCTGATTGTATTGGCTAGTAATTCCATCGCTATGATGAATAGTAGTGGCAATAGAGAACATCCTTGCCTGGTTCTAGTTCTAAGTGGAAAATATTTCATTTTTTACTCCATTCAGTATATTAGCCATGAGTTTGTCATAGATGACTTCAATCGGTTTAAAAAATGTGCCACATATGCCAATGTTCTTAAGTGTTTTGGTGAGAAGAGAATGCTGAATTTCATCAATGCTTTTTTTGCCTCTGTTGAAATGATCATACAGTCTTTGTTTTTGCTTCTATTGACATGGGGGATTACATTTATGGACTTTGGTATGTTGAACAAGCTTTACATCTCTGAGATGTAGCCTACTTGATTGTGATGTATAGTCTTTTTAATGTGTAGCTGCATCTATTAGCTAAGATTTTATTGAGTATTTTTGCATCGATCTTCATTATTGAAATTGATGTGTAGTTCTTTTTAGTTGGATCTTTTTCTAGTTTAGGTACTAGGGTGATGTTTGTTTCATAGAATGTATTGGTGAAGATGCCTACCTTCTCAATGTTTTGGAATAGTTTCTGCAGTGTAGATACAAGCTTTTCTTTGAAAATTTCATAGCATTCAGGTGTGAAGCAATCTGGTCCAAAGCTTTGTTTTGTTGAAATATTTCTTATTGTTTCTTAGATCTCAGAGCTCTATTTCTTCTTGGTTAAATCTAGGGAAAGGATGTGATTCCAAATATTGGTTAATGTGACACACATTGTCAAATTTCTGGTCAGAGAGTTTCTTGCATTTAGTAGAAGATAATTTCTTGTATCTCTGTGATTCCTGTTGGTATTTCCCCCTTTTTTATTTCTGATTGTGGTTATTAGAGATTTTACTTTTCTATTACTAGTTAATCTGGCCAAAGGCTTATCAATTTTGTTTATTTTTTCAAAAAGCCAACTTTTTAAAAAATAATTTTCTGAATGATTATTTTGTTTTCAATTTTATTTATTTCTGATTTTATTATGTTATTTTCTTTTCTTCTGCTAGATTTTGGTGGAGTCTTTAGGTTTTCTAGATACAAATTGACATCATTGGCAGATAGAGATAGTTTGACTTTTTTCTTTTTTTCTGATTTGGATGTCTTTTGTTTCTTTATCTGATTGCTTTGGCTACGATTTCTAGTACTATGTTGAGTCAAAGTGGTGATATGGGGCACCTTTACCTTGCTCCAGTTCTTATGGAAAATGTTTTCAACCTTACACCATTTGTGATAATCTTTGTTGTGGATATGTCACATATGGCCTTTATTGTTTTAAGATATGTTCCTTCTATTTCTACTTTGTTAAGAATTTTTATCATAAAGAGATGCTGGCTCATTAGATAAGATTCACTGTTATATTTGTGAAATAAATTACTTTTTCACAAAGTTAGAAAACTAGTGACTACAATTCTGACTAGATAATTAAAATTGACATAATAATTTAAATGTTCAGAATGTTTTTATTCTTTGCTACACTATAATGAAGATTTATGGGTTGATATAGTTAAATTTTACTAATATCAGTTATGAACATTTATGAATCTTGTAATTCCTGTCCATGCAGTTCTCTTAATATGCATGAGTTAAAAGAATATATACAGGAAGAACTATAGTCATAAGGATATTTTGTGAAAAACAGTTGCTAAAATTTATATACTGAGGTCACTTATTTTTTGTTCATTATAAATTAGTAAATTATTTTCTTTCTTCCTCTATTAGGTACTCAAAGGTCATATAGTATATCACACAATTATCTCTAAATTAGATCAGGGTTTTGGTGGTTCAAGCTGCGCAGCTAATCTATGGAAGATATTAACAAATTTATCTCTGTTATTCATATTTTGTTATCTCTAAGATTAGCCAAAATGATTCAGCAAAACACTTTCCAAAATGAGTCCATAATAGTAACTAAATATATAGTATAATTATGTTTAAAATATTAGGGCAGCTGAGCACAATCGCTTATGCCTGTAATACTAACACTCTGGAGGTGAAAGCAATGTGTTGCTTGAGTTCATAAGATAGAGACCAACCTGAGTAAGAAATTCATAACTGGAACGCATAATGAACCCAAGTATTGCCAAAAACCCCACCAATAATCCAAATAAAAAATGGGCAAAATATTTGAATACATTTTTTCAAAGAAGACATTTAGATGGCCAAAAAGTAGATGAAAAAATATTTAACACTGCTAATCATCAAGGAAATGCTAATGAAAGGCCCTCTTAGTAAAATGACTTTCATCAAAAAGACAAAAATAATATATGCTGGTGAGGATGCTGAGAAATAGAAATACTGTTACAATTCTGATGGGAATATAAATTAATACAATTTCATGGAGAACAATATGGAGGTTTCTCAAAAAACTAAGAGTATATTATAACTGCCACATAATTCAGGGTTCTTACTGCTGGGTACATATCAAAAGAACAGAAATCAGTATATTGAAGAGATATCTGCACTCCGATGTTTATTTCAGAACTATTCACAGATATCAAAGTATTGAATCAATGTATATATCCACCAATGAATAAGTGGGTAAAAAGAATGTAGCACATATATCCAATATACTATTCAGCCATAAAAATAATGAAATACTGTTATTTGTAATAACATGAATAGAAATTGAGGACATTATGTTAAGTGAAATAAGCATGGTACATATATTGTATATCCTCCATTATATGGGAGATGGAAAAAAAAATAATCCCATGGAGATAAAGAGTAGAATTTTGCTAATAGAGGGGAGGAAGGGTATATGGAGGGTGGATAAAGGTAAAAATAACAGTTAGATAGGAATAAGATCTAGTGTTCAGTAGCACAGTAGTGCAAATATGGTTAGAAATAATTTATTGTATACGTGTATTTAAAAATAACTGGAGGACTGAACTTGAATATTTCCTACACAAAGAAATTATAATTATATGATGTGATGCTTATCTCAGTTGTTCAGATTTGATCATTATACATTGTATATTTGTGTCAAAATATCACATGTGCTTTATAAATATGTGCATATAACATGCTTCTATTAATTGAAAATTAGAAAGGGAATGTTACATTGGATGGGAACAGAAAGTTCATCTAAGAAGTGTAATGTTTTAGATTCTTTCTAGAATAGTCATATAGAATGGTACAATATACTAGCATCATTATAAGAACACTGGGCTGAATCTATATTGTGTATGGCAAATGCAATATTTATGTTCTTACTGTTGGAACTGTTAGTTTATCCCTGCACTTATTCATTTAAGAAAGCTGTTTTTCTGGTGGCAACTTAGTCTCATAGACAAGTATGGCATGCTTTTCTAATGAAGTTCTCACAGTTGTTACTTTATTTTCAGGAACATTAACTGTCAAAAGTGACATCAAAACTTTATAGCCACTTGGTCTCTGAGATCTTTGCAATGTGGTTTGAGTATGTTTTCCACAGTATGTATCTTTTTGTCTTAAAAATGAATTCCACATAGTTCACATTTATTCCATTAGAGATACTGTATCATATGCTTTTGATAATTGAGTGAATCAGTTGCATATTCATGTTAAGTGAATCAGTATAATTGCACTTCTAATCACAGCTCTTTTCCTGTAGCAATTTTCATGCATTTTATGGATAAATAGAAACTACACTTCTAATATTCATTAATGACCATTGTTCCTTTCAGAGTTATTCCTAAAAACGTTTCTGGTAATCATTTGCCTCTTTTATTTCTGTAATACATGGGTTGCAATGTGATTTCATCAAAACCTTTTTTTAACCTTTCTTTTGATAAAATTTTATGAGTTACCGGCATTAAGACATAAAGCTTTCAAACTACCTAAAAGATACAACTAGTATTGTGTTATAAATCATTATAAATAATGTATAAAATCTTGAGCTAACCTAAATTTCTAATTTATTGTATAATATTTAAATCAATTATGCTTATTTCAATAAGTTAGATTATCTTCAGATTTCTCCTAGTAATATAGGATGGTGCATATCTTCATATACACAGGCACTTAATTTCTTGACCAGTAGCTATACTTTACTAAATAGATGAATGCAGCAGAAATAAACACATAAGTGGTAAGCAGTAAGTTTATTTTATTTTTTTTTTATAGAAGGTACTACAATGCTTGAAATGACTTAATCAATATTCTTTTTTTTTTTTTTTCCTTGCTGTAGATCTGTTAGATGTAAAATGCACATGACACATGATTTAACCTGGTTATGCATATGTTTTGTTGTGAGAGGAATCGGATGAGCATAAGAACTTCACGTGCCTGGCTGAAATCCTCCATATAGCTCTGTCTTTTAATTCACACTTTTTGTGACTTTTAATGTAGATTGAAATGTGCAGTGGGAGGAAAATAAAAAACAATAGCCTCTTAGGATAACATACATTTTACTAAGGCTTGTATTGAGATGAGGCTTGTATTGAGATGAGAATACACAGCAATAATCTTCTAAGCGCAGATTTTCAAAGACCTTCATGTAAGGAACAAGCATATTAATTGGTAATTGTCTTGATGTTGCAAATCTGTAAACAAAGAGAATGAGGTATAATAGAGAATAAATTCATAGTAAAGTTACATTAAATCAATCTCTATTTGAGATAGAAAAAAAATTTGTTTAAATTAAAGTGTACTTTTAGGAATCTGTTATAAATTTCAGTTGTGCGCAATTTGTGTACAATTTTTAAACTGAAGGAGCTAGGAATTAAATATAAATCTCTGTGTAGGAATACTTCCTACTTTTGAAATATTTTATTTGTGGAAATAACCTTAGGGACAAGTATGAAGAATGCAATGGGAGCAACCTTATGACAAGTCATTTGTTTTTCTGTAATCTGCCTTATTGTTTATCTTGTTAAGAAACTTGTTGAGCAATTCTGCTGCATCTACTGGCACCTGCCAGGAGCATCATCTGTCATTGCACGGGTTTGGGGTTTTGGCCTACAAACTATTTTACGGGATTCAGGAGGGATATGGATTTAAATTTTAAACTGCTTTCTGTCAGTGTGACAAATGAACCCAGAAAATTGTAGGACAATGGTAGAATGTTGAAATGCATGCCAAAAGTAAAGAGCCAATCTTCAAACAAAAATAGCCCTAAAATATCCCTAGGTTACATTATTATTATTAGTCTATGTCCAACAAATAAGGGAAGCATATTATTAAAAGTTTCAACCCTGTATTATACTAAGAGGTTATATAATTAATTGCTTAAAGTAGTTAAATCAGTAAAATAAAACACTTTCAGCAAAACTATTAATAAGGCATTGTTAACATAATTTTTTGAAAAATTGAAATAAAAAGTCTACAATATTTAGTTGTACTGAGTTCATTTTGTTAGAAAACTGATTGTTGCCTTACTCTTTTATTGGTCTTATATAACAGTGATATTCCAAAGCTATATCCTTCTTCTAATTTTTAAAATATATTTCAGCTAAAAAAAAAATACAGGTAAAATTGTTGCATTTTGATGAGCTTCATTTTTATAGCTCTAGGGACTCGTAACATAAATAATTAAAACAGTGACTGGTGTGATAGCAGCTGAACTACAGTCTAACCTGTCTTAGCCTTTAGGTTCTATCCTTAGAACCAAAACTAGAAAGAAACTGAGCCTAAAAAATATTTTACAGTGGTGTGTGCCTGTAGTTCCAGCTAATCAGGAGGCTGAGGGAGGAAGATACTGAGGCCAGGAGTTAGAGAGGCAGCCTGGGCAATAGAGCAAGATGCAAGACACAAGCTAAAATAAAGGGGGGGGGGGGGTGGTCTTCATACTCTTGAAATTACTAAAAAATTTCCTTTGTATACTTAAGAAGCAGCTTCAGCTGCATATTTTTTCTCTTGTAATGGACATAAAAGTGGTTCAATATTTTAAGAAAATGAATACATTTAAGATTTGTAATATTTTAAGATAAGTCACTTTAAGGTAATGCTGTAATTATTTCATATAGAATTTTAAAAATTCATTGTATATTCATTGTATAAAATTTCTAAATTGAGTGCTTTCAAAATTGTTGCCAAACAATTGTGTGAAGAAAACAATCATAAAATAAAATGCCTTCTCTTAAAGGTGGCTGGAACATTAATACTATTGAAGAATTATTAAATATTTACCTTAATCTGTTTTATAGCAACAGATTCTAATTGTTGAAGCAAAATTTAAGGTGTTATTTTCTTTTAAAAGAGCTGTGGTTAAGTCACTTTTAATATACTGACTCTTATGGTAAATTTATATTATTTTTTAAATTATTAAATGAAAGTATTTCTAATTTTATAACAGGAGACTGGTATCTGTTTTATTTTACACAGAGAAGGAATATATTGGGGAGAAATACGGGTTTTCTCTTATTCACTCTTTTTAATCATTAAGCTGGTGAATACAGTAATTCAAAATAAGACCTCAGATTACTGATGCACATTTTTTTTTTTCTTTTTTTGAGACAGAGTGTCACTATGTTGCCCTCAATAGTGTCCTAGAGTGTCACAGCTCACAGCAACTTCAAACTCCTGGGCTTAAGCAATTCTCTTCCCTCAGCCTCCCAACTAGCTGTGACTACAGGTGCCCACCACAATGCTCAGCTATTTTTTGGTTGTAGTTGCCTTTGTTGTTTGGCAGGTCCAGGCTGGACTTGAACCCGCCAGCTCTGGTGTATGTGGCTGGTGCCCTAGCCGTTGAGCCACAGGCACTGAGATTATCAATGCACAATTTAATACTTTGCTGAAAATGCAGGGATGTTTATTTTCTTATTTTTCATACAGAAATTTATTTCTTATCTGAATTCTTTCTAAAATAGAAAGTATACCTAATAGGGGACTATACAAAATGATTTAAGCCCTTAGACCCATCAATTATTTGAATGTTATTTTTTATTGGTATATGTATGCAGAACATTGTATGAGCTTCAAGTTATTAAAGCATTTATTATCATTACATTGGTTTCATTAAATACTGTGAAGATGCCAAAATAGAAACTACTGTAATCAACAATAAAGCAGGCCTGGTGAACTGACTTTAGCACCCTAGTACATCTCTAGTCAATGTAAATCTACAAGATTGGACAATTAAGTTCATGAACACATCCTAAAAAAGTGCTTCATACTTCATTGTTAAATATCACCACAGTCACCTTTGAAGTATCTCCATGGGAAGCTCTGGGGATGACACTAGCACCTAGTTCACCCTTCACAGAATTTTGGAACTTTTACTAGAATGACTGCCATATTATTCTTGATGTCCTGATGTCATCAAAATGTCTTCCTTTCAATGTTCACTTTATCTTCAGGTAAATAAAAAAGTCACTGGGGGTCAGATCAGGAAAGTTGGAGGGTGTTCCAATACAGATGTTCGTTTACTGGCTGCAAAATCCCTCACAGATAGTGCTGTGTGAGCTGGTACATCACAGTGAGGCAAAAGCCATGATAAAAAGTTAAGGTCATTTTCTTCTAAGTTTTTCACGCAGCCTTTTCAGCACTTCCAAATGTAAACTTCATTAACAGTCCATTTGGAACAAATTCATAATGAACGATCCCTTTGATATCAAACAAGGTTAGCAACATCATGTTGACTCTTAATTTGGACTGATGGAACTTTTTTAGCTGTGCAGAACTGGCTGACTTCCATTGTGCACTTTGATGCTTTGTTTCAGGGTCATATAGTAGACCCGTGTTTCATCACCAGTGATAACTTGGGCTAAAACATTGTCTTCCCTCTTCAAAAGGTACTGGTAAATGTCGACTGTTTTTTGCTTTTACTTTTTGGTACCTCTTTTATGACCGTTTTTGATCACATCTTTGTCATAACAAGATTTTCAGTTAAGATTTTCTCATTTCTACTACAACTTGAACTTTACCTTGAAAGTGATAACATGTAATCTAAATATTTGTACCCTCATGTTAATTTGAAATAAAAAAAGACCACTAGTCTATATATATAAGACTAGTTTCTCTAGTGATGTTTATTTACTTGGTCTGCTACGCTTCTCAGAGTCAGCTAATGACTGATGCACAATTCCAAAAATTTTGCAGTGTTTTCATCAGTTCTGCTTGTCACTGGCTACTATAACCTCTCTTCATCAGTGATGCTTTTCTTCCCCTCAGAAAAATGTTTAATCCATTTTTTACACTGCTTTTTCCTTATGGTATTATTTCCGTGAACTTGGATGAACATATTTCTGATTTCATTTCCAATGTTACAAAGTTTAGCAAGAAATGTAATGTTTGTTCATTGTTCTAATTCAAGCTCCAACATTCTCTCTTCATGAGAATGTTGGAGCTTGAGTTAGAATATGAAGGCTGACAATTAAGTTTGTAAACTACTCCTACAAAAAGTGCTACATACCTCATTGTTTAATATCACTATGGTCACCTTCAAAGTACTCAGCATGGGAAGCTATGTAACAAATCCACTGCCTTGTCTACTCTTCAAAGTGCTTTTTCTAGCATGAATTTGTGAACTTAATTGTCAGACTTCATACAATGGCAACCCTTGTGGTCATTCTAGAAAAAGAGTGCCAAAAAAATGCTTTGAAGGGTGAGTGAGGTGTTTTCACCAATGCACAGTTTCCTAAGAGGAGTATTTCAAAGGTGATCCTAGTGATACTCAGCAGTGAGATATGTAGCAATTTTTGTAGATTAACATCAGGAACTTAATTGCAAACCAGGTCCTTTGAGGAAAATAAAGATATATATCTTCATTAAATCATCATTGTAGCTACGTAATTATATTTTTTTGTTGTTGTTGTTTGTTTGTTTGTTTGTTTTTTGAGATAAGGTCTAACCCTGTTGTCCGGGTTACAATGCAGTGGCATCACCTGAGCTCATTTCAAACTCGAACTTCTGTTTCAAGCAATCACCCAGATAAGCTTTTAATTTTTTATAAAGATGGGTTGCTATGTTGATCAGGCTAGTCTTGAACATCTGACATGGGATTCTCCCACCCTCCTAGACTGATAGAATTATATATTTGACCTTGTACACTCAGTCTGTATTACATTATATTAATGCATTGATAAAATACCATAGAGGCTTCAATTTTATGCTTCATTAAAATTTGAATTATTTCTATTGACCTATCTTTAAGTTCATTGTTTTTTCTTTTTTGTTGTTTGTTTGTTTGTTTTACTCTGCTATATTTAGGCTTCCTGAAAACCCATTCTTAAGAGGAATTTTTTGTCTTCAAGATGTGTTGTCAATATGTTAATTTCTAAAATTTTCATTTAACACACTTTCATAGTTTCCATCTCTTTGTTTATGTTGGCCATCTTTTCCACTATAGTATTTAACACTCTATTTAGTTTTTATTTCCAAATATTATGGGAATACAAAGGTTCTGATTACATAAATTGCATTTGTACAGTCAGAATCAAAATTATAAGTGTGCCTATCACCAAGATGCTGTGCATTGTGCCTTTTAGGTATAGATTTAACCCTCCCCCCATCCCTCCCATCTACTTTCTTTCCATTGACTTTTGCTACTAAATGTGCATATAGGTGTTGATTGGTTTGTTTCAAATTAATAGTGAGTACATATGGGGTTCGTTTTTTCATTCTTGTGATAATTCACTCAGAAGAATGATTTCCAGCTCTACCTGGGTTGTTATAAATGCTATTAGTTCAGCATTTTTTCTAATGGCTGGGTAGTACTCCATGGCATACATATACAAGATTTTATTAACCCATTCACATATTTGTGGGCACATTTTTGGAATAATTCACATTTTGGAAATGTGAATTGTACTGTAATAAACTATGGAGTTCACATGTCTTCTTGATAAAATGACTTGCTTTCCTTTGGGTAAATACCTAACGATTTTGGAATAATTCACATTTTTGGAAACGTGAATTGTACTGTAATAAACTCTGGAGTTCACATGTCTTCTTGATAAAATGACTCGCTTTCCTTTGGGTAAATACCTAACGATAGGATAGGTGGATCAATTGGTAGGTCTACCTTTAGTTCTCTGAGGTATCTTCATGCAACTTTACATAGAGGTTTTACTAGTTTACAGTACTACTGACAGTGCACGCGAGTTCCCCTCTCTTCGCATCTCTGCCACTCACTATTGATTTGGGATTTTTTGATAAATGACATTCTCACTGGAGTTAGGTAATCCTCAGTGTGGTTTCTATTTGCATTTCCCTGATGATTAGAGATATTGAATATTTTTTTCATGTTTATTGACCATTACTCTATCTTGTTTTGAAACCTTCTATTTGTGTATTTTGCCCACTTTTTATACAGTATTTGTTTTTTTCTTGCTGATTTGCTTGACTTCTTCATAGATTTTGGTTATCAGTCCATCCTTTATCAGATGTATAGCATGCAAATATTTCCTCCCATTTCGTATGTTATCTATTTACTCTATAGATTGTTTCCTTGGTTGTTTTAAAGGTTTTTTATTTAATTAGGTCTAATTTGTTAATTTTTATTGTTGCTATGACTGCTGTTGGGATCTTCTTCATAAAGTCTTTGTGCATGCTAATGTGTATAAGAATTTCTTCAAATTTTTCTTCAAGAATTCTTACAGTTTCATATCTTAAGCTTAAGTCTGTTGTCCATTGTGAATTAACTTTTGTGGGTGATAGAGGGGCAGATCCTCTTTCAATCTTCCACATGTTGTTATCCAATTTTCCCAGTACCATTCTTTTATTTATTGAATAGGGATTCTTTTCTTCAAAGTATGCTATTTTCTGCTTTGTCAAAGATCAGATGGGAATAATAACAAATATTTTAAAGTTATCTGTGCTTGTTCCAAATTTTGCTTATCTCTGGATATAATTATGTTGATTATTTAATCTGTTGACCATGGGCAGTTTATTTTTCCTTTTCTTTTTTCTATTCTTTTCCTTCCTTCCTTCCTTCCTTCTTAATAGCTGTGGCAGAATGACAAATGACAAATGTATATAAAGGTAAGTGGCCATGTCTCCTCATTTTAGTGTTATATTTTCTGTCAATCTGCTTAGTTGTTGAGCTTTGGGTATGGAACAAGATCAAATTTCCAGCTCTATTATCAGTAGCAAAAGCGTTCTAGTTAGTGTTTTTGCAGACAGGGGAGTAGATTTTCCCTGCTGCTAGCAGAGAAAGCTAACCGTTTACTAGGAATATGTGAGCAATAGGTTTTCCTGACCCTTCCTCAGGATTAGATGTGTTCTGCCTGTGTCAAGGGCTGTTAGATGGAGCCCCTCTTGCTTTACCCTATTGTCAGAGATAATGCCTGATGACAGGAATAGCCAACTGCACCGTGGATTTATACTGGGTCTGAGCATTAATAGGCTATCATAGGTATTCTGCCTCATTCTCAGGCCCTTGAGTGGACTATGTATATTTATCCAACAAGAGATACTCTGTCTCATGCACTGTTTCTATGCATGGCATTTAGTGAAAATTCTGTGGAGAATACCTGGTTGTTTTATAGAGATGCCCCTTCTGTCTGAAGTTTCCAAAGGTTTTAAATAATCCTGTTATCCTACACCTGATCTTTAAGAATTTGTTGTTGAAATTTATAATTTTTTCTTAATCATTTTTAGGAGTCTTACATTTTCTTCATGTATTTTGCCTAAGACAAAACAATGTGTACTATCTGTCCTCAAAGGGGGGTTTAAACTCTAGTTTCAGTCATCTCTGCTTTCCAAACTCAATTATCTGAAGGACTCAGAAAGCAATAATTCCATTGACCACCCAGTTTCGCTTGTCATTTGAATAGAAAAAAATTTACTCTTGGTTTTCCCATCTCTAAGAAACCCTGAAATATCCCCCTCCATGTCTCTACCTAAGAGAGTTCTTAGAAATGCCTCTCATAACCAGAATATAATTGAGTTTTTAACGATTTAGCTTTAGAGACTTTGTGTTTTATTTTTCTAATTAAAGCTTCCACCTTAATTACGAATATCAGTAAGTTACCCTAAATCTACATCCTGTTACGGTCCAAATTTGCTCAGACTGTTTTTATATTTTTATTTACCCATTTTTTGCTTTCTAATCAGTTTGTTTGTATTTTTTCATTGAAATAATTTAATTTTATGTTAAATTTATTATATGTATTGCTTAAATTTATTTTCTAAATATCTAGACATAATATACCAACATCTTTTCATACCTTCAATTTTTCTTCAATTTGCATTCTGAAAATAAGTAACTTTTAATTTAAGATTAAATGTTAAAATAATATTTTAATAATTAATACTTATTTATAAAATAGTATTTTTACTTATTTATGATTACCAATGTGGCAGTTTTCACTTGCCTACAAATAATTTTTTTTAATTGAGTTTTTGTTCCAATAATTTTTTCCTAGAAAATTTATAGGTAGGCTTAAAAATCTCTCTATTACATCTCATTTTGAATTATAATTTCACTGTATATCAAAAATTACTTTTATCTGTTTCAGATGCTGCCGTCTTGATTTCTTTCACTAAAAATGATTTAATTTTGTCTCTACTTTGAAACATAAATTATATATTAATATAAATTTGTGAGAGGACAGAGCTATAAGTTATGGATAGCCTCCATTGAATAAATTTTGAACCATTATTAGATGTTATCTGTCTTTCTATTTTTTGAAAAATATCTATAACTATTCATGAAATATTTTAAATCTTACCTATATGTTTCCTTTCTCTGAAAAATAAGTCAATCCATCATCCGTTTGTTTGTTTTTTTTTCAGTTTTTGGCCAGGGTCGGTTTTGAACCTACCACCTCCGGTATATGGGGCCAGTGCCCTACTCCTTTGAGCCACAGGTGCCACCCAACCCATCATTTCTTTAATTTATGGATTTTTTTAAATCCATAAATTAAATTTTAAATCCATCAATTTTTAAAAAATGAATAACATTTAATTAATTGAGAATGGTAATGTACATATGGTTTTGAGATGGAAGATGGGACATGCTAGTATTTTAGTTTTGTTTTATACATCCAGCATGTAGAATTATCCTTTGTCTGACTTAATAATAAATCTTGCAACCATTTTACTATTAAATTGCAATAAAAAATTTATTGAGATATAGAGAAATGATATTCTGTTTTCATAATAAGTAAATTTTGTTTTAAAATCTGGCTACCTCTTGAATTTATTTTTATCAGAATATTTTAACAGCTTCTTTACTTGACTCATACATTATTTGGTGTAATAATTTGTGTTAAAGTATTTATAAAAATTAAAGAAAAACCTAATAGATCATAAATGTTGGTTCTGTTTTTCACATATTTCTATCCATTTTTGTTTGTAACATTTTGCCACTATTTGGGCAACAAAGTCTATGTAAGCTTTTATGTATATATATTTTATTAGAGAGAGAGAAATCTATTTATAATCCACAATGAGAAGTAACAGAGACTATTTAAAAATTGATGTTAAAAATGTGGGAAATTATTAAGGAAATATTCTTGATATTGTTTGTAATTTTCACGTAGCTAACATTACTATATTTGTATGTTTCCATATATATTTTTAAAACATCTCCAGAGTTACAAAAGTATAATTTTAGGACTAAAATTATCAAGAAGTCTACTCTTTTTTCTATAAACTATCTTAATCTTTGAACTAAATATAGTTTCATGGTTGGAAAGATTATTTTTGTCAATCTCAGGCAACTGCTTCTAGCATGCAATTTGTCATCTGAAAAGAAAGTGGTGCACGGCCCAGGTGTGAAGTGAACTGATTGAGAATTATGAATCACAGAGCAAGAAGGAGAACTCCAAGGTTGGCTTGCAATATCAAGGAAATGTATACTCTCAGAAATCACTGCCAGTATTACAAAAACAGTTTACATAAAGCATTACTCATAGCAATCCTAAGAAATGACACAATGGTATCACTCCAGTTTAAGATTAGCAAAATTTATAAAATATGTTGAGAAAATGTTAAAAGACAGAATTGACAATTAAAAAGTAATGATTTAGTCAGTCATTTATTTAAAACAAATTGTGTACTAATTACAAAGCAAGGTGTTACATCCTACTGATAAAACATACTAAATAAAACAAATGAGATTCATGTTTTCATGCCCTTTGGTTCAGTCTTGCTAAGGGGAAATGTACATTAACTTTTTATTCTGAGTATTTATACTCTGGTCCCACCCTAATCCACAATGAATTCAATAAACAGAGTGGAGACAACTGAGTCAAACTATAATGGAAGAGGAGGGTCTTAAATAGATATACTGGGATTCACCAAGCAAGAAATTAAGATATGGAACATAGTACATTTTGGGTAAATTGCATTACCAAAGTTGATTATTTCCATCAGAAAACTCATGTGTTCTTTGAAAAACAATCATGTTACAAGGAAAAGCATAAAGAGTAAAACCAGAATCGTTCGTCATCCTATCTACCAGTGACTGCTCTATTAACATTTTAATGTATAACTGTTCAGAGTATTGCATTCATATAATATACCTTTAGATATTTTGTTTGATTTTCTTACTGATGTTTTCTTTTTAACTTCTCTCCATTCCCATTTCTCAAATCTAATCAATTGTCATGTCTCATCACATGTATTTACTAAATATCTTATTTATTGTTGTGGCCCTTTTGCTAGACAACTTCACCTCTTGCCTTCATTGCATTTTCTCACAAATTATCTGTCACAGTTAAAATACTTGATATAACTTATTTTAGGCTATTCATTTTCATTAACTTCAACATTGCATTGTGTATTTTATCTTTATTGTTTGAGGATCTATTTTTAGTCAACAAGTGTTTGTTGTTAAGTTTATAGTTTCATATATACATTCCTTGAACCATGTTTCTGTATCATTTTAAATAACTGTATCATACTCCATTGAATGAACTTGTGTACTTTTTAAAGCACTTTATTACCGTCTTAAAAACAGGTAATAAACGTGAATCCATTCTTACTCTGTAGGGGTAATCTATCAAGATTACTCTGAATTTTTATACAAATTTTAAAAAGCTGAGATGAGAAAATGTACACATATGTACTATTTATTTATTTAGCCTATGTATCAAGAGTAGACTGGTTGTGTAATGTGTACATGTATTTTCAACTTTAATATACATTCACATATATAAAATATGCTGTTAAAACGATCAATAGACCAGCAACAATTATGCCAATTTACTTTCGTATTAAGAATATATACAGAGCACAGGCCATAATGAGATGACTTTTAAAGGTTACCATGAATCTTACCTTATGTTACTCCTTTAGTTTACTTTGAAATAATATTTTATATATTTTTAGCTTTACATTGCATTTGATATTTAGCATCTGCTCAATAAGCATTGAAAACAATTTGTGTATAATGAACAAAAATAATGTGTTTATCAATAATTATTTCAGTAAGTACAGTGATAGTAGATATATAACAAGAGCAGAAGTTAGAAATAGCACCAGTAATATAAAAATTTTTCTGAATTTAAACAAATACACCACTGGCTATTGTGAATTCATGACAATCCCTGCTACTCTATTGTGGTAAGAATCTTTTTAAACATATATAAGCAAATACTATCATAACTTTAAGAATACATGGGTCTTGGTCGTGCCTGTGGCTCAAGGAGTAGGGTGCCGGCCCCATATGCAGAGGGTGGTGGGTTCAAACCCAGCTCTAGCCAAAAAACTGCCCCCCCCCCAAAAAAAAGGAATACATGGGTCACTATGAAAATTTTGAGACAGACTGTGTTATGGTCCCTTATCACATTTCTAAGAAACACAGTTGACAGTGTCCTTTCTGATTCCCCTGTGTAAGTTTCAACTGGCTCAGCTTATCTGTTGCTAGGAGAGCATCATTTGTTTCTGTCTGCATGGATTTTACATTTCTTGATTTGTGTCTATCTCACAAATTTCATAATTACTCATAAATTAAGCACTACTTTGGTTGCTGAACATTAAAAGATGGGTAGTCAAAAAATCAGCAATTTTTATAGGGAAAGCAAATTCAAAGGAAAATAAGCATTTTTTTGTGTGTGTATTTCTAATAACGTTTTGCTATATTTTGGTTTAAAATTTTAATGGTGCTGAGTGTGGTGAATCATGACTGTAATCCTAGTACTCTGGGAGGCTGAGTCAGGTGGATTGCCTGAGCTCACAGGTTTGACACCAGCCTGAGCCAAAGTGAGACCCCCATCTCTAAAAAAAATTAACTATGGCCAAATTATTCTGTATTCTAAATGTGTAAATTATTATAAACATTTTGATGACCAAAATTTTTCTTTTTAAAATTATGACCATTTTTTATTTCTCTTCAATATACTTAAAATACTATAATCGCTAAATATGTAGCAGACATAATGCTTTACAAATGGGAACTTGTTTTCTAGTGAAGAACATATTATTGGATTATTTCAACTTTATTTATCTTACCAGACCAACATTTTTCTTTTTAGTATGTGTATGATGGTTTAAAAATGTAACTAATTGAACACAGTAGAATGGTAATGTTTTCAATTTTAACATTTGTGAGAAAAATCAAGTAATTAAGAGATACAAATAAAATGTAGGATATGTAGGCCAAGTATTCCATATGTATATGCACAAAGTAGTTTCAATATCTACTAAACAAATCTCAGAATAGTTTTCAGAATTAAAAATAATCAATAGCATGTATTAGTGAAGTATAGGATATTGAATAATTTATATATGATTTATTAGAATTTCTGTTTTGGTATAGTATACATTCTGAACTGTAATTAAAATTTTAAGACTATATTCAATTATTTTATTTATGATCTCCATTTCCAAAAATATATTTAGTATTAACTTACCCTGTTAAATACTGATTAAAGATAATAAGCATGCGGATTTATCACATTTTTAAAACTTCGAAATTCTCTGATGATATAAATGCTGAGGTTCATTTCATCTGAGTTCCTCTTATGGGGACTTTATACTCCTATATTGACTTGGGTTGTGAGCAGTTTTCTTGGTTGAATTGATTGATGATACACTCTGTTGCTGTCCAGTTTCCAGTGAAGTGACAAAGAAGTTCTGCTTCCATACCCATCTAATCAATGGAAAGCAAAGCAAGATCAGACAAAACAGAAGCCTTTATACAAGGTGACTGGATACTAAATGTCATGCAATTTATACTTTGTATGAAAAATAAATAGCAGAGGTACATCCCTCATTAATCAGCATTGTCTTTTGCTTTTCAAATGATCAATTTATATCTAGTAGTAAGACTATAAAAAATATAAGAATCTTGTTGCATTTAATAATTTTCTTAAAAATAAATACATGTGCCTACATTTTATTTAAACATTAATACCTCTTCCTATATTAGTTGTTTAGTATTTATACAAAATACAGAAATTCAAACATTTAAATACTAAATACTAATTGAATAAGTGAGGGGAAATAAATATTCATACAGGAAAATAACGAATACAACTTAGTATTTTGCCAAACCGAAGAAAGCAGGAAATGCTCCTGGGGCTTCTCTATTTTATGAAAAATTACAGATTTTTAAAATATATTTGAGATTGAATAAATCTATCATTTTGAAACTATCTTCATATAGGCCTAACTGTGCTTGTTTTGAAGTTCAGTAAAAATCACAGTGTGTGGAATGTAATACGAGAAACATACCAGGTGCTTTTCTGTGTTCTTAAATACTTTGCAGTGTGGAACATGGTGCCTAGAAAGTGAAACATTTGGAGGCAACACGTAGACACAGGAGAGCTGGAAAGGGAGAGTGAGGACAGATTTCCAGGAGTCCTTTATGCTGTAATGAACCCTGAGGAAGACCAGATAAATGAAACAAGAAAATATGTGGTATAGCTGTATTTGTTTAAGAAACATGCCTGGGCATGTAATAGTGAGGGAAGAGGTAGGAACGTGTAGAAAGATGTAATACCCCTGTGAAGCAAGGAGTATTAGAAAAATCTACGAGATGGGCCACAATATAGAAAATGAAGAGGAGGAAACAGCTTTGTGGGGCATTTTGAATGGACTTTTTAGGACTTGATTACTGATGGGAACATGGGATTAAAATCGAGGAATGAGCCAAGCAGGAGTCTCAAAACCTCTTATATTAAGTATAATTTCAAAAATAGTTAGTTTTCAGGAACAAATAGTAAGATAGTAAATTCTACTTGACATTAGCTTCTTGAGATAGCTTACCTTATGTCATAATTAAAATATCCTATAAAAAATAAGATTATGTGATCATTTAATTCTGCTATTAAAAAGTACATGTTAAATAAACAATATCAAAAACAGAATGTGGGACAAACTTTTTTAAATGTAAAAAGGCATAAATAAAACAATTAAATAATTAAAACATAAATTTCAGTGTTGTGTCTGTTGTTCATAGACATTGGGAATCTTGATCTTATTTAGGTAATTCTTAGAGCATAGTTCAAGCACATGATATTTATATTTTTAGAAAACACTAATTTTATAAAGAAGTTGTAATAATGTATGAAGCCATAAGTGATATAAAGATTTCTTGAATCTTATGAGTTTCCTAAAGTCATAAACAAGTATGTCAAATAACTATGCTTATTTGCTATATTTAAAAATTGCCATTTTAAATGCCCAATATTATTTATCCTTATGTTCACGTGTATTTGTGTATTTTTATGATATTGAAATAAATTTATTTTTAGAAAACTATAGCCAGATTTTATTAAAAAACAAAAAATTAATGTATTTATTAATTTTATTTTTTTCTGTGGCTTAATGTGTCAAATAATATATATCATTATTATATATAATTTTTGTATGTGCTCACTACAAATTTTTTACCTATTGATATTATATATCTAAATTCACTAAGTAAATGGTAAAATACTACTTAATTTGCTCATCAACTTTATTTTATTATTATAATTTCAGTGTATTTTATTTTATTCTCTTTAGATCCCCTCTGGTAACAAGTAGAAGAACTGCTATCTACTAAATGCTCTGATTTCCTGCAAAATACTTATTTGTAAAAACTAACAATTTAGCCTGTTTAAGCTATAATAGTAGCACTCTTTGACAGTTCTAGGTTAACATAACCTTAGGGATTTGGGGAAGAGCTCAAGTTCAACTAAGAAGAAACTCTTTCCTCCAATATTTATTCCTCTTTAAGACCCAGGTAATTAAATTTACTTCCTCTCTAATGAGAACATTTTGCTAACAACCTCTCCTCAGCCAGCAATTTCTTTCTAGTATTAATCTGAAAACTGCATGTTTTTCTTTCCATTAAAGCTGTTATATATACTACTGCTTGCATTTACAATAATTTATAATTGCAAATAATCTTCCTTCTAAAAAGTAAGAATAGGCACTTCTAAAGAACTTGTAAAATCATGAAAAAAAAATTTTTTCCAGTTTAATTTAGGCAAACATTTAAGAAAATTATGGCCAAATAATATATTTTAAGCATAAAATAATTATAATTAATGGAAACATATATACTCCTATACATACGTAATTCTTTATAGTTTTCTTTGAATTTTGATTATTTTCTTTGAAATTATTTTCCATTATTAAATGACACAAGTGATAGTGAAGGGGGGTTGAGTCACAATTTCAGATACTAATATAAAGTGATAGAACGAGCTCAACTAATTTTGTATCCCGGAAAAGTGCTGGAATATAGTGGGCAGCCAAGATAATGCATGCTGTGCATAAAAGAAAGAAGGTGAAAAAGACGTCACAATCAGCCTCTACGGGGATTCCAGAGATCTCCCTTTGCGTGTGGGAATTCATATTGGAAAAGTGACTTCTCTGGGGATATGGGTTAAGAACAAAAGGTGATCGTATTTCTATTTCCCTCCATGCTGACTGCTCCAGAGCCTACTTGGAACCAACCTGAAATAAAAGTAACTCTTTTTCTCTCTTGGGCTTGAATTATGAGACTTCATATTCCTCTTCTTTGGGCTGTCATATCATAACTACATGGAGAATCGGTGATAGAATAAGCTAACAGTGTAGGTGTCAGAGCAGAGAGAGATTTTTGTTAAGCACTTGAACCAACTTTGAATTTCTGTTATTTGCAGCCAATAGAATTTTATTTGAAATTTGAAAACGAAAGGAAGAAAAAAATTACATCACAATGGCTATTTTGAAAGCACATGTTAGCATAAAATCCAAGCATATAATGAAAATAATAAATGCTAAATACCACTGAAGAACTTCTTTAAATAAAGAGGTGGAGGAGAATGAAATAGTGTTAACAAACCCTCAAGGGCAAAGCCAATTACTTTGACAAAGAGGATTGTCAAGGAAGAAAGGATTAATGTTCAACTGGGAGATGGGAAGAAAGGAAGTGTAGGTCACATAGGCACAGTGAGAAATCATGCTTGCATCTATATCCTGTGATCAAAAAATGGTGCATAATTACCTCCCAAGGTGGAGATTTAATAGTATAATAAGTTAAGAATGAATACTGCTCATTTTTTCAGCCTTGTGCTTAGGTGGGATACAGGGAATGACTACTCAGCTGGTTCTTGGGCACAGTCTGTGATGCCACAGTCAGCTAATTACTTTGTAGTTGTTGTTTTTTTTTTGTTTTTTTTTTTTAGCTACACACATCTGTTTTACTAGAATAAAAAATCACATTGTGACTAATTTTATAAGCTTAACTTAAAATACATAAATATTTACATTTACTAATATATTTATACATTTATTTACATCATCAATAAATCTGATGAAAAACAGCATATGTCATTATTTTAACACATCAAGCTATGACCAGTCTTTAAAAATTGATCCAGGAATGTGCACTGAATTTAGCAATTATGAGCCTTTTAAAAGAGGCTTCATGCAACATTTGGTTAGCTTGTTAGCTTGTTAGTTTTCCCTTCTTCCCTTCTTCCTTCAACCATGTGAGGACACAGCAAGAAGGCCCCCACCAGCACAAATGCCAGTGCCTTGTTCTTGGGCTTCCCAGCCTCCAAAACTGTGAGAAGTAAATCTCTGTTCTTCGTAAATTACCCAGTCTTAGGTACTGTATTATAGCAGCACAAAAAGACTGCAAGAAATGATAAGTACCTAAAATCCTGGCATTGAGAAGAAGGGTAAAACTCCCTTCGAACTTGCATAGCCATAGGCCTGTCATTATGCTTCTTTTTTTTGTTATTATTATTAAATTATAGCTGTGTACATTAATGTGATCATGGGGCACCATACACTGGTTTTATAGACCATTTGATATATTTTCATCACATTGGATAACATAGCCATCCTGGCATTTTCTTAGTTATTGTGTTAAGACATTTATATTCTACATTTACTAAGTTTCACATGTACCCTTATAAGATGCACTGTAGGTGTAATCCCACCAATCACCATCCCTCCGCCCATCCTCCCCCCTCCTCCTTCTCCCTCTTCCCCATATTCTTAGGTTATAACTGTGTTATAGCTTTCGTATGAAAGCCATAAGTTAGTTTCATAGTAGGGCTGAGTACATTGAATACTTTTTCTTCTATTCTAGAGATACTTTACTAAGAAGAATGTATTTCAGCTCCATCCATGTAAACATGAAAGAGGTAAAGTCTCCACCTTTCTTTAAGGCTACATAATATTCCATGGTATACATATACCATGATTTATTAATACATTTGTGGATGGATGGGCACTTGGACTTTTTCTATGACTTAGCAATTATGAATTGGGCTGCAATAAACATTCTGGTACAAATGTCTTTTTTATAATGTGATTTTTGGTCTTCTGGGTATATACCGAGTAGAGGAATTATAGGATTGAATGGCAGGTATATTTTTAGATCTCTAAGTGTTCTCCAAACATCTTTCCAAAAAAGAGGACAGGCACATGGCCTACAGACATATGAAAAAATGCTCATCATCCTTAATTATCAGAGAAATGCAAATGAAAACTACTTTGAGATATCATCTAACTCCAGTAAGATTAGCCCATATCATAAAATCCCAAGACCAGAGATGTTGGTGTGGATGTAGAGAAAAGGGAACACTTCTACACTGCTGGTGGCAATGCAAATTTTTTACAGTTTTGTAGGGAGGGGGTCTTGCTACATGGTCCAGGCTGGTCTCAAACTTCTGGGTTTGTAATCACCCAGGAATTTTCTTCCTCTCCTTGTCAGGATCTTGGTCTCTAGAAACAAAGAATGATTTTCATGGACCACAGGCAAGCAGAAGTAATAGAGTGACTTATTAGAGGATAGAATAGCTTCCAGGAAGGGGCTTCCAAACAAGTTGTACCTGTAGCTGGGCCTTACCTGCCTCCCCAAACCTTGCAGGCAAACACTGATCGTTCCTTCAAACCTAGCCGGCTTACATTGATTGGTTTCTTTAAACCCTAAGTGACCTGCCTCTGTTGATTGGCACTCTAATAGCTCCAGAGAGCATTTTTCATCCACTCTGGGGAGTGCGGTAGGGTGGGCCTTCTGCCTGGTATGTCCTGCCCAGTAACAGCTGGGACCAATGGCTGCATAGTTGACCCAGAACTTCTGTGATAGTTATGAAACCGCCTGCTGGAGATTTTCCAGGCTTGCTGACTATACCTAACCTTCTCTCCCTACCCCCCTTCTCCCTGGGCTCCGTTTTCCCTGCCCATGCCTAAACCTTGCTGACTGTTCTCAATATGATCCTCCTGCATCAGCCTCTCAAACTGCCAGGATTACAGGCATGAGCCACTGTGCTTGACCTATAATTCTATAAAAGTACTTTTCCCACTATTCATGAAACTAGGCTAAGCCATTTAGTTACTACTCTCCTTATAGTTCAACACTATAAGATGATGTCTTTATATATCATTTGCTTGTATAATCTTCTTTCCTCTTATATTGAGCTTACTTTTTCAGATCTTCTTAATTAATGCAGAGATTCTTTACTGAAGAATCTCAGTATAAAAATATATAATATTATGTTTAAATATATAAAATATATTTAAAAGGTATAAAAACATAAATATTAACTTAAATAAAAAACAGGGGTAATTTTTTAGTTATTTTATATTGCTAAATCACACTAATACTTGAAAATAAAGCTGGGTTAGAGTTTAAAAATACATAAATAAATTCTGCATATAGAGAGCTTGATTATTGCCACTCTGTGCTAACAATAAATAAAAACCTGAATCAACTGAAAATAGACAAGTCTTTTTAAATCTATGGGAAAAGTGAGGTCAGAGGGCAAGTGACTTCCCCCCCAAACCGAGAAAAACCAGACAGATACAGAGAGTAACTTACTGGAGCAGAAACCTCTGTTAGAACTAGTTCTGGGGTGGGAAAATCTGAGCAAAAGTTGGATTCTTTGATGCGGGTTGTGGATAAAACTGACAGTTTAAAAATACCCCGGGATGCCCAGTCATAGGGGATCCCAGCAATTTTGTTTTACCCCCAGGAGTTCTACCAGGTTCTCAGAGGAAATATCCAGGAACATCTGCTTTTGCTTCCAGAAAGGGGGGTTGGGGATCATTTTGAAATATACCAGGACATTACTCTTTTTAACAAGGTTTATTCTCAGGAGAAACTAGATATCTAGAGCCTAATCTTTTGGGATTTTATCAGATATTAACTGACCTATGGGAAGAGAAATATTCTGCCCCACATAAGAGGAGAGAAAAATATTGAAAATGACGTGACATTCACAGTCCAGAGATACAGGCTAAGCAAAATACTGAGACCTAATCACATAGCTATACAGAGCTTCCTCTCCCCTATATATTTCTGCCACTTTACTAAAGGTCTATTTGCAATAATTTTTTGTTTTTTCTATTCAATGCATTATGTCTGGCTATCAGAAAATATAATGGAAAGCATGCTAAATACACACACACACACACACACACACACACACACACACACACCCCAAAGGGGGAAAGATGCAATTTCAAGAATCAGAGCAAGCATCAGAAACAGATGTGGTGGGAGAAGACAGATGACTGACATGAGAGATTGTTTGCCAGCTTATCCCACAGGAAAAACAGGATGTCAGGTAAAGGGGACGGGAGAAGAAACGCAGATGGGGTGCAGATCACAGAGAGAGGTGCCAGAGCCTGCTGGGGACCCAATGGAGTAAAATCGCAGAGTAGAGAAGACGATTTAAAAAAAGATACTGATGGGGGAGCCAACCCAGGGAGGCTTGGAGCCCAGTGAAAGGGTAAGTGGGGGAAGACTCTTCTCTCCATTACAATAACCTTCAGAGTCCAGTGGATTTCCAAGTCTCTTGAAGGCTTTTATACCTCCTCGAGATCAGGAACAGCTGCAGTGGGAATAGTGGGGAGAACGTGCATGATCCCGGAGCTCGGTCTTTCTCGTGAGGCTTCCCTTCAAGGAGAGCGCCAGTGATATCAGGTGAGAGAGCTGACTTTCCTCCGCGCAGACACTCCTTCCCCCACCAGTCTCCCAAACACTGCAATGGGGAGTGCAGTGTGAGCCGGAGAATTTCTTGAGCAACCACTTTCCCCGAGGGGTCCTGCACTGGAGCCCGAGCTTCCCAGAGAGTGTAGGTCCCATGTCTTTTCACTTGGGAGTCAGCAGTGGGGCCAGCATGCCCAAATTGTGAGCTCTGTTGAAACTCTTTCAGATACAAGAATAAAGGCATCATACATGAAAAAAAAAAATTATAAATTGTACTTCATTGAAATTTAAAACTTTTCCTTTGTGAAGGAAAACCTCAAGAGAACAAAAGGAGAAGTCATGGACTGGGAAAGACTGTTTGTAAAAGGCATATCTGTTGAAGGACTATTACACATTTTGGACTTATTACACATGTCAACGTATTATGCATTTTGAATACTAATACATTTTCAGATATGTCTTGTACAAATATTTTCTCCCAGTCTGTGACTTATCTTCTTATTCTCTTGAGATTTTCTCCATGTACACAACGTCCTTAAAATTCAAAGAAAAAAACTAACCTAATTAAAAACAGATAAGAGACCTTAGCAGACAGATCACCAGAGAAGACCTACAAATGGCAAATACGTCTAGGAAAAGATGTGGAACGTCACCTGTGATTAGTTAAATGGAAATTAAAGCGATAATGAGATGCTACTATGTGTCCTGAATTCTGCACATCGATAACAGTAAATGCTCACGCGAATGAGGAGACACAAATGGAAAGTAATAGAGTTACAACACCGAACGTATTCTTGCCAGAGATCATGCTCCTTGGTACTTACTCAGAAAAGTTGAAAGTGTATGTCCACACAAAAACCTGCACATGGATATTCATAGCAGCTTTATATTTAATTGCCAAAGTGTGGAAGCAGCTGAGATATCCTTCAGTGGATGCATTGTTCATAAACAGCTGTACATGTAGACAATGGGATATTATTCACTGCTGGGAACAGAATTAACTATCAAGCCATGATAAAGCATAGAAGAAATTGAGGTTACTTCATATTACTAAATGAAAGAGGTTAGTAATGAAAAGGCTAAACATTGTATTATTTCAAGTATACAACATTCCAGAAAAGGCAAAAGCATAGAAGCAATAAAAAGATCAAGGGTTTCCAGGAATTAGGAGAAGACAAAGCACAGAAAAAGTCAGTAAAACTACTCTGTGTGATATTGTAATGATAGATACACATCTTTATGCATTTGTCCAATACCTAATGTGAACCACAGAGGAGGTTAACTGTGGACTTTGACTGATGAGGTGTCAAGGTACAATTACATTGTAAGGAGCATCACATTCCAGCGAGCATGTTGGTAATAGAAACAGTGACTGTGTGGGGACAGTGTGTGGGGTATCTCTGTAACTTCCTCTCAGTTTTGCTGTGAAACTAAAGCCATTCTATAAAATAAAGTCTTAAAAAATACACAAGATATCGTCCTATATGCTAAAGTGGACCAACGTTTACATTTTAGGTGTCTTTCTTTTTCTCAGTCAAAAACAATAACAGATACAACCTTTGATTCAGTGAGTATGGGCTACTTTGTCATCTGAAATATTAAGAATTGTCTTTAATGGACATAAATGATACAGATTATAAAAAATGGTAACTAAGTTTCCCTTTAATTGAGAATATGTATCAAGCACTTTGCTGGTATTGCTGTCTTATCTCATTCAAATGTGGATATCAAATAGTATTGATTTTCATAACAACACATTTTGGGAAGGAATAGCATTTTATAGTGTGTGATGCTGTATTTTTCTTTACCTTGACCTAGATAAATGGCAGATGAGAAGCAATAGAGCAAAAATAAATAAATAAAACAAAGAATACCTACATAAAAGACATTTACCATCAGAAGAAATAGACCTTAAAATGGATGTTCTGCCTCCAGCATTTGAGAGCAGGGTTTATATTCCTTTCTTGACTTATACTTGCGATCTTACATTATAACATTAGGTTCCTATAAAGTCAGAGCTCTAAAATTCTTCCAATTTTCTCGGTTCTTCTTTTTTTCAATTTTAGTCTTCCCATGTAAAATGATCTGTGAAAGAATAAAGTCATACTTCAGTTGCTGTTGTGTCTAATCTATCAGCATTCAGGCGTTTCTCCAACTTTATTCACAGAGTTGAGAAAAAAATGCAACTTCAGAGTACAAAAACTTGTCTCCCTTTTAAATATGATAACATTTTCAAAGGTGAAGCAGGTCTTCCTTGAAACCAGCAATTTATTTCAGGCTGTAAGTTTCTTATTTGATCCAAATTTGAGACTTAATAGAAGAGCATACAACTATATCAAATATAACTGCCCAACTTTGTTAAGGTCAGACACTGGAAATCCTAATACCTACAAATCACTACTGGCTGAAAGGTGGCAATATGTCAAAACCATTATTAAGTACTTATTTTATTGAACATTATTATCTAACATACGATCTGTAATTTTTCATTATGGGCACCTAACATCATTTTCAGGGCAGTAGCACTGCTGGCAAAGAATGTTGGTGACCCAATTGTCTCTGTTCTAGCTTATTTATTTTTATTTCATAAAGCGATAATTACAGAATAGAAGGGGACAAGACAAAGGGCTCCCGTGCCATTCCAAGTGCCCACTCATAGGACAGGTCTGCCACTCCAGGAGATGAGATACCCACCCTGGCTTCAGGGCAGTAGCACAAGGGTACGACCCAGGGAGAAACTAAACTATGACTCAGCTTATGCTGAGAGAACTACCTTAACTAGAAACCAAAAATGGAGAACCTCATGCTCACAGCACTATATAAAACAAAGAAATGCTAGTGGAGAGCAAGTGACAGAAGGCCCATGGCTACATTATTTAAACAACATGGCAGAACAGCCAGAAGTTTAATGGGAGAGAACCAAGAAAGGAGAGAGCCCTGATGATGAACTCTCTGGGGTAACAGTCAATCGTGGCCATCAGAAAAGCTGTGTGAATGTGCTGAGCTATACCCTCTCAGTAGCAATAAGAAAAGGATGTAGGGGCAGACTTGAAAGCATCCCTCAAACCACAAAAAGGTATCAACACAGAGGAGAAACCTCATTGGAGCCAGAGACTCTAAACAACTTCTGATCAAACACTAACTAATATGTCACTTTCCAAGGGGCCAAGCTTAAAAATGAAATCCCACATTACCCCAGAAGTCTGGAAGATTGTATAAGTGATCTACTGTTATATGTATGGACTTAGACAAATCCTAAGCAGGATGTCACTAAAGACCAAAAAAGTATTAATAACTTAAGTAGCTTTGGCAACTCTTGAGCACGATCCACATACTAAGCTTTTACCCAAAAGTGAGTAAAATTGGTTTGGTGTGCTTTCTTAGGCTAAAAATTCCTGGTTCAGGTTTGATAGGTCTTTCCTGCTGCTGAATATGGTTTCAATATGGAGGAGTATTTTATTCTTTGATACAATGTAGAACACCCCAAAGTAAATCAATTACTATGTTGCAAAATACAACAAAGAAGCTTTCAGGGCTATAGCCAAGTGTGTAAGAAAATAGCTGCTATATACATTGAAGTGCAAATGTCTTTGTGATAAAATTATTATTTTTTTCTTCTGGGTAGATACCTAGTTATAGGATTTCAAGATAAAGCGGGAGTCTACTTTTATCTTTTTGAGGATTCTCCATACCTCCTTCTGAAAGGCTATATAGGTTTGCAATCGTACCAATAGTGTGTATAAGCATTCCCTACTCTTCACACCCATGCCAGCACCTGCAGTTTGGGGACACAGTTGTAAAGATGTGAAACAACCCAAGTATCCATCAATCCATGAATAGATTAATAAACTATGGTATGCATGTGCCATGGAGTACATTCAGCCATAAACTATCTGGAGATTTTACATCTACCATATCTTAAGAATGGAAAAGCAAGCATCTCAAGTACTCAACACTAGTTTGAAACTATAGATGAACAACTACAGGCCCCCATGAGAGAAAACACAATAAATTCCAGAACCTGGGGGAGGAGGGCGTTCAGTAAGCTCCCACCTGTCAGGTACAATCTGGGTGAAGGACTCCACTATAACTGAGGCTTTATCTTACAAACCCAAACAGTATAGCCTAATTGTATGTGCCATTCTGTAAATCCAAAATGAAAAATGAAAAAAAAAAAAAAAAAGTATTCAAGGTGGCAAGTTCCTAAAGAACTTTGAAGAAACTTTAACTATATAAAGACTAAGAGGAATGATTAATAAATTGCCAAAAATTATACATTTGGGAAGCTACAAAACCAAGATTTGAATGCAGTACAACATTAATAGTTATAATAAACCACAAATCAAATCCACAATGAATACTACTTCCCATGCACCAGAATGATAATAATCAAAATACTCCATAAAAACAACAAAAAATAACCAAATAATGAAAGTATTACAGACAATAGCAAGTGCTGATAATGATATAGAGAATTTGGAACCTTTATAAATTATTAGTGTGAATGTAAAATGGTACAGTTATTTTTGAGAAATAGTTTGACAGCCTTTCAATAATTTAAACATAATATAACCATATGAACCAGCAACTCAACTTCTAGATATATACTCACCAAAAATAAAGCATTCACTCACCCCCAAACCTGTACACAAATGGTCAAAGAAGCATTATTTATAATAGCCCCCAAATGGAAACAATCCCAAAGCCCATCAAGTTCCAAATAGTAAGATTTTATAGATCTATGAAATAGAATATTATTCAGCAAAAAGAACACATGAAGTAGTAATACATACTGTGACTGGGGGAACCTGGAAAACATCTGGTAACACTATGTTTAAGTTTCTTGAGGAACTCGCGAAGTGTGGTATTGGATTTCTTTTAGTGGGTGCAATAATGTTCAGAATTAGATTGTGTCCATGGTTTCACAACCTGATAAACATAAACATTGATTGACATTTTAAATGGGTGAATTGTATAAATTATGTCTTAATTAAACTATTTAAATAAACTTTACTTTCAATAGTAAACAAATGCCAGAATCTGATGGGAGTTAACACCGAGTAGCTGATCTGTGGGATTAGAATTGAAATGTCTACAAAACTAAAGCTGAAACAGACATATCCTGCAGTTTCTATTCACCCCATATCCACATTCCTTAAAACCACTTCACTAACCAAAATTCATGCCAACAAAGTGTTGTAGGATTTTTCTCTATTTGGTGACTAGGCCCCCTGAAACCACCGTTTGGGTCAGCAAGTGATACCTAATTTAGGGAGAGTCCACTAATAGACAAATGGCAGATCATATGTATTACAAATGTCAACAGAGAAATTTCCATCCAGTTATACTATATTTATGCTGAATTTACTATAGTAAATTTATGTTGAATTAGAAAAGACATTTTAAAGACATATTGATGATAACTAGTATGTAAAGAAGGCACTGTGCCAAAAACAAAACAAAACAAAATCTTCACACAAGTTTTCTTTTTTTGACAAGAATAGAGTGTCCATACAGAGAAAAGCAGAAATGAGAAACCAAGAAATGCATGGGGGAAAATAACAGAAAGAATAAATGAATCGTTTCTTACCTCTCGATGACTTTCCACTTTCAACTTGTACTACATTGTCCTAAGTCTGTGTTTTTGTTTTTGTTTTTTTTTTTTCATGAGAGTATCTGCATATTTCCATTAAATTTGACACTGCTTTGGGAAGTTCTGGTTTTTACAAACAGGACAACTTTTTAGCAAACCAAAGACCATCACAGGAAGCAGGTTTGCATGCAAAGGACACACCAAAATGAAGGCCTGACTATGGAGGTAAGGGCTTACAGTAGTACACAGTATAAATTGAAAGTAAATAGTTTCTGATGGGATGGCAATGAAGGCATTTAAGCCTCAAAAGACTTAGGAATTCATGCTCTGTTATAATGATAGGTCCTAGAGAATTTGGTTAAAAGTTAAAAATATAAATACATTAACATTAATAATCATAGACAAATTACAGAAAGGAAAAGATAAACTCAGATACCTATACTAAACATGAAATGGAGGGTGGTTACTTAATTTATTTAAATGTAATAAATAATGTAATGATAAAGATCATAGCGTTATGAGGGGAAAATAAAAACAGAGCGTAATATCTCATCAAGATATTCTAGTCTAGAATCATAAAGAGGAACTAAAACTTTGTCTATCACAAGGTATTAGGGTACAGCCAAAGACTGCATCTTTTACAATTTCTAAATAATGAAAACTTCAATGAATTGAGATATCTATTCTGTAGCTAGAAACTGATTTTTCCAAGATTAGGTTTGGAAATATATGTTAACGACAGCATTAACTTTGTGTAGAAATATAAGGACAGGGTTAAAATAGCAGAACTTGCACAGATATAAATAGAATGATTTTGAATTATGACTATGTTATTCGGAGTTGGATAAAATGGTTCAGGCCTATAGTCCCAGCTTCTCAGGAGGATGAGACAAAAGTATTCCTTCAACCTGGGAGTATGAGGTCTTAGGATACTAAAATCACACTTGTAAAAGCCACTGTACTCAAGTCTGGGCAACATAGTGAGACCCTGTCTTTTATACACTGTTGGTGAGATTACAAACTAATATAGCCTTTTTGGAAAGAAGTACAGAGAATCCTCAAAGAGCTAAGAGTAGACCTTGCATTTGATACTGCAGTCCCATTACTCAGAAGAAAAAAAAAAGAATCATTATATCAGGAGGACGTTTGCCTTCAAATATTTAGATCAGTTCAATTCAAACTGCAAAGATGTGGAAACATCCCCAAAGACCATCAACCTAAGAAAGGACTAAAAAATGTGTAATATTTATACCATGGAATACTATTCAGCCATAAAAGGATGGAGACTTTATATGTTTTGTGTTTAGTTGAATCCTTCACCCAGGTTAAACCTCTAAGCTGTACACCATAGAAATTCAGTTTCTGTGTAATGACAAAGAAACCTCCAAGAGAAACAAAATGTGAAAATAAACACTTCTGTAGCATAATAATTCCTCATGAGATACTATCATTAGGCAGATTATTACCAACATTTCTTTTTTCTTCCTTCTTCATATACCATTAAAATTAACATTTACTGGGTTAGTGTCTATACAATAAACTATAAAATTAGAAATTATGGTAGTAGTAGAAGCAATATAAAATTTATTTTAGATGCTGAAAACTATGTACAGGCTCTGGAGACCACTGAATTTTGTTTTCTCCTAATTCTTTTGTGCAAAAAGAGCAGTGTTAAGATTGAAGCACATAACACGATATGCAAAGGCTTTTTAGCACATTTAGCCTAATGTGATGACAGTTTTTAATCAACTTCAAATGCTACATAGATTTTTAACACGTGAGAACTTTTTACAGTATATGATCTAACACATGCCCACATAGGAGAAAAACTTAATTCTATTACAGTTAGGGGGAGGAGGAATGAGGGAGAGGGGAGAAAGGGGGTTAGTGTGCTCTCACTTAAAGGGCACAAGGTGGGGGTGTAGGGCACATCTTTTGGGTGTGAGTCACAACTACGAGAGGGATTCTCCCTAACAAATTCAAAAATGGTGACCTGGTTGTTTGTACCCTCATGATATCTGAAATTAAAAAAGAAATTTAAAGTAAATTTTGGCAGAGGCAATCTGTCTTCTTAATGTACACATTTGCATATTTATGTGTATATATACCTTTTTATACATATATTTTAATCTATGTGTATTTATAACCTATATATTTATACATACATCTATGTGTATATCCATGTTTCAAATCTCATATTATAACTTGTAAAACAATTATTATAATCTTTTCATACTTTTCTAACAATCCTAAGTATTTGGATTCATTAGTCCCATTAAAACTTTAATTTCCATTAAAATTCAGAGTTCTAATTTATATACAAATATGAATATATATGGATATGTCTTTATTTGTGGCATGAGACTAAAATCTTTTTACAGTCTCTAAGTAGTCCTTAATGAAAAAATGTGGAGAACTAGTAATTTAAATGCTACTAAACATGTAAATAGCATAACGGGAGAAAACAGTTTTCAAACTTTATCAAGTTTGTAAAAAAGATAAAAAAATAAATTTCCATTTTTTTTCTGTCCAAATGCCACATGTTCTAAATGCTAAATGTATGAATGCAATTTATCATTGATGTTTTGAATTCGGTTTACTGAGGATGGCCTTTAAAAATATTTTAGTTAACTAAATTTATCCTGTTAGAAGAATGCATAGTCAAATTATAATGTCCTTGTGCACTGAAAAGAGACAGCCATGAATCATCTCTAGTAAAGCAAACATTTCTCAGCAACCTTTCCATTTTTAAATAATAGGGAAGATGAGAGTTCTGCTAGCAGAAACACAGCAACTTTGTCTCTAGAGCCCCTACAGTTTTTAATAAAATTGCCCTTTGGGAAGAAATTTCTCCATCCATACATTAGTCCATTCACCCAATGAATGGATTAATGGATCATGAATATCATTTCATGTCTCTGTGTTTATTTTTTAAACATAATGCAGGGCTCTTATGTTGTGACAGTATTGAAGACTGGTAAAAATATTATCCATATTTATTTGAAATTACTATCTAATAAAAATAGATGTTCATCTAATATTTACAAAATACATAATTAATAATTGCAGGAACTTTGAAGAAAAAGGCAGAATGCTCTTGGCATGAATATTAAGACTTTACCTAGTCTGGAGCAGGTTTTACAACAAAAAGGAGAATCCTTTGACAAAACTTACAAAGAGAGTCATAAGTGACATGATAAAACATTTAATGCCACAAAACCTGCCTATTTTTGTGCACTTCTGTGCTTTCACTATGTAGTGTTACTTTTGTTGTTATTGTTCTTATAGTTGTTTTAAAGCTCACAGGGCTACATATTTTTTTCCAGATAAGGTCTACTGTTCCTGTTTTCCAGCATTCTGAACAATAAGATTAAAGTTTACTTTATTGAACTGGCTTAATAAGGTCACATTCTGCACCACTCCTTGTGATCAGGGAAATTAAATATGATATTTGAAAGAAAAAGAAAAACAGGCAAGAAGCTTTCAAAAAAAGCTTTCAGGATTCTCATTTGTAAATCATATTTTACACATGTCTAATATTACTTACAAAAAAAAAGCAAAAAGAAAAGAAAAAGGAAAGAGGTGATTTCATATAAATACAATATTGTAGAATAAGAGGTCACAGACTTCGTTTTTTAAATTTTGAGGATAAGGATCCAATGATACTCCTGGGTAGGAATTCTGAACAGGCAGTTTTATACAGGTACATGAAATTCAGTAGAACAGTGTCAAGAGAAGATAGATATTTGGAATTCATTAACTCATATTTACATGATACTAGAAAATGTCAGCATTAGGAGACCACCTTTGTAAAAATTAGACTGTGATATGGGCATAAGACTGAGCTCTAAGTCCAATACACAAAAGCCAAACAAAGACATGGTACTAAAATTTTGGCTATCCATCCTACACTGAGTAAAATGAGAAGGAAGAAAGAAAGGGTTACTCACGCGCAGCTTGAGAAGACTAAAACAACTGAAGGTTCTAAGTAGACAGAAAAACGTTAGAGGAGGGTTAGGATCCTGCAGCCAGGGTTATGTGTCTTTGATATTGAGATATATTCATGCAACTTTTGTGAGAAAGTACACATATACACAGGGGTTATTTTCCAAATATTTTAACAACTGGTATCACACTAGCATTGAACCGGGTCTCACTGTCCATCTATTGCACTCTACTGCACAGGGAGCTACTTCATTTGCTGGACTGGAGTGATACCTCGAGAACAAGGGGCAAGGCAGCTCTTCACTAATAGGTGTTCAGATATTTTAATATTTAAATAGTAAGTTCATAGCTACACAAAATGAAAGAGAAGATTTTAGCAACAAGAAAAATTATATCAGTATACACATGTAAAATTTATTTAAAATTAGAAATATTTTTATTATAATTATTTCTAAAATCCACACTTTTGAAAACAACTGTTTGGTTTTTACCTGTAATCTCTGCAATGTCATAATAATGGTTTGGGGAAGTAAAAATCTATTATTATTTCAGCTTTATCTACAATTATTAAAACATTATCAATACATATTCAAGATTTCAAACATGAAATTTTTTTACTACTTTCATAATTTCCATTTACCAACCTCCAAATCACTTTTTACACGCATTGGTGATTTGGGCAACACTTTTGGTTATAAGCTTTCTTAATTCATATTTGTTCATAATTCTGTATAAATTGAATATCCATGAAACAATTCCTTCATTACAGTATTTTATCTTCTTAATTTCAATGACCTTTTCATCTATCCAACTTAAACAACCCACATCTATCAATATATACTACATGAAGTGGTATTTCAGTACTATTCAACCTCTAAATTATTAACTCAACCTTATGTGTTTGATTAAAAAATGTATTTGAAAACTCTCCTTTAATTAATTTCACTAAATTTTTTTTTCAGATCTGCATTTATCCCCTAATCTTTATTTTTCTCACCTGAATTTTCTGTTCTTAATTGCCCTAGAATTTTCATTGTATAGTTTCAAAGGCTCTGCTTTTATTAGCCCCATTCTATTCATACCACCATCTCTAACTCCTCTGTCCGACTGCCCTGAAAAACATATACTGTGAACCACAGAGAAGGAAGATGTTACCATCATGGTAAACATATAATGCAGAGTCTGATGTGAAAATACACACACAAGGGTGGCACCTGTGGCTCAAAGGAGTAGGGCGCCAGCCCCATATGCTGGAGGTGGCGGGTTCAAACCCATCTCTGGCCAAAAACTGCAAAAAAAAAAAAAAAAAAAAAAAGATAAAAAATAAAATACACACACATACTTGCAAATTTAATATTAATGTCACTACAAGGTCATAAGTTCTAAGCCCTCCATGTTCTTTGATTTGCCTACAAACTCTTGGTAAACTCTCTATTTTTTTTCTTTTTCTTTAAATCTTAAAATATACTTATGCAATAGATTAGTACATAATCCTACAAAGAACAGTAAAGGAATGTACCATATAACTTTAGTAATTAAACATTTCTAATAATTATGAAGATCCATTCATGAACCTCTTTACTCCTGTTTTCTTCCTTTTCCCAGAGGTATATAGAATTACAAATTTTGGGTCAACAGTAATTTGCTTTTATTTTTATTTTTTCTAGATAACTATCTATGGGATAGTTTTGTATATTTTAATATATGTGATATGTAAATTAAATATATATGTATATTTCTCCTGCATCTTATTATTTTAAATCATATTATATTTTAAAATGTATTCACATATCAGAATCATGAAGGGTCTGAGATTTTTACCCTACTTCCAAATTCATGTTTGAGTGGACCACTTTGTTAGTTTTCCATTCTGTGTCATCAACACATATCATGTCTATCTATACTATTTTAATTAATATAGATTGTAGTAGTAATATGGAGGCAATATTGTCTCAGCATAACATTTTTTTCATATTTATTTTTTATGTGTAGGGTTGATTTTCTTCCTAGTAGTTGCCCTGTCTAAATAGCTTGGTCAGCCAATGACTGGATAGCAGTTGTGCTCAAACACAGGAGCAACTGAAGTTGACCATCTCTGACAATAGATCCACATGAAGGTGAGAGAGCACATTAAAAATTCAGGGTTGGTCAGGGCTTGACCCTCTCTGGCCTTCCCTGTCTCTGATTTTCTCTGGATTCTCACAGCCACAGCTAGGAACATGTTGAACCTTAATCATAATCTCAGGCTAATAGATCCAAGCACTTAAGTGCTCCCCTGCTACCTTGGTTCTAAAACATTTAGTGACTTTCACAGTCAAAGTGAGGGCCTCCCTCTATTATGGCAAGAAAAGCAACTGACTGCCAGTCCTCCTCACCCACCCTAACCTGGGAGAACTCCTCCATCAGGAGAACTGGGGCAGGGTGAGGGGTATTGGGTTGAGAGCAGGAGAGATGGGAGCAGCCTCAGGGCAGGACACCATGGATCTACAACACTTACCTCAAGTTCAGCAGATTTTAGAGAGGAACACTTCTTAGGTTGTTGCGTCTTTGGTCAATTGCCAGAGCAATGTTTTATTTGTGTTTGTTTATTCCTTTATTTATTTTAATTGGTGGTGGTAAAGTTGCAGTTTTTCTCAGCATTATGATTGCCTTATTGGGAAAAAAATTTGCTGATTTCCTCACTTGATTACAGACAATGATCAGTCACTTGCTTGCCTTGTCTTTTCCTTGCCTTTTGCTATGTGCCGTTACAGAGTAAAAAAATTAAATCCATATTAAGGTGCTTTTATAAGTGTTTTTTTATATTTCATTATGTTAAGTATTGTTAACCTGGGAAGACTCATGTTAATAACTTCAAAATGTGGAAATTAAAAAAAAATAGCTTTATTGAAGAATAATTGATATACAAAAAACCATGCATATGTATTATATTTGGTCATGTGTGAACACTTGTGATATTGTTTTATTTGTAAAAGTGATGATAATATTCATCTACTGTAGAAAGTGTTAACATCTGAGGTAAACCTCTCCATCGCAGGAATCTTTTCTAGAAATATTTACATTTGGAGGAGAACAAGATGGCGGCCGAGTAACAGCTTCCTTGCATCTGGGCATCGTGAATCTGGGGAGATAAGACTCCAGGCATCTCTGGCTGGTGGGATCTGCCTATAATCATCCCTGTGAGGATACAGGGAGTCAGCAAGAGACTTCTGGACCCCAAGAGGAGGACAAAAACAGTGGAAAACTGGCAAGTGGTCACATGTGTTCAATTGGTCTCATCCCACCGGCAACTGTAACTACAGTAGCAGTGAGACTGTAAACCAGAAA